>BMAU01001350.1:0-30136 GCA_019973935.1 Trichonephila clavipes | reverse complement strand
ACAAATTCTCATATCCATAAGGTCGTTTTCTCCGGTGAGGTGGACCATGAATTGACTCAACACACACACACAGTAAACACACGCAGTGGACTGTAATATTTTTAATCTCTCTCTACTCCGTATACACAACCTCTCGTAGTGAGTGTTACACTTACACTGACGTTTTTCTTTACAAGCCTCTAGAGGGCGCTGTTCAATAACAGAACTAACAAATACCTTTTGCACAGTATAGTAGTAAATTTTTTTTATTTATAAGTGTAATTGAAATTAACATTATTGTGAATTCTGTTCGATAGATTAGATGACAAATAACTTGTATTAGAATAGTAAGATGATACTTTTACCAGAATGCAAGCTGAATTGGAGCAATCTTCCAAACGGTTTCTAACGGTGGTATTCTCAATCGCGAGTTATTGAAAAGAAAACTCGCGGATTGGGTAACCCCCGGTTGCCGATAACTCGCGGATAATTCCCATTTCTTATTCTCGAACTGACGATTACCGAATCCGTAAGTTATGCGTGGGCAAGATGTTACAGTCGTTGTGATTGGACAATGATAATCACGTGACATATTGCTTACCTTTTATGTTGTATCTTGGCGCGTAATTCGGTCAGCTGTTTTTAACACGTTTTTCTAAGTTTGACTTGCATTTCTTTCTCTTGCTTTGCTATGTCGAAAAGCAACTTTTCAGTTCAGGAGATGGAATTACTGTTAAATCTTGTAGAGAAATATAAATACATCATAAACTGCAAAATTACGAATGCAGTTTTTAACAAGAAGAAAAGAGAAATCGTGGGATAGTTTGACGGTCGATTTCAATGCAGCCAGCCTATGTTAATGAAGTCGACAGCAGCTTCAGAACAAATTTAAAAACATTAAAAAGAAGTCGCAAAAAAAAAGGAGCTCCGATAAAGTTGAAATTTTTAGAACGAAATCCGTGAGTTACCCTCCGAAATCGGCGAGTAGAATCCGCGGGTTACCTTTGGATGAATAATCCGTGGATTTGGCTCGATCCGCAGTTGAGAATAACGATGTTTCGCCAATCTGCGAGTTACCTCCGGTTCAGGGATAACCCGCGATTGAGAATACGACCGTGAGTCTTTAATGTTATTCATCTCTGAAAATAATGACTCGTATGCATAAGTAGATGAAAAATATGGCTAAAATAGCATGAGCCAGTTTTCTCAAACAGTTAAATGTATTTGGAACCGGATTCCATGTTTCCAAAATTTCATTACAAGGATTTTTAATTATAATGCTTGTTAATCTTACTGTTTCAATCAATATTCCAGCTTTCTCCTTTTTCAACAAGCTTTTGAATCCATATTGAACTAGACTGGAGAAATCAAAGTTGCACTTCAATTTACAACCAATAGAATTGGGACAAATCCAGTTTATTAAATGAAGTCACATTAAGGTACATAAAAAAACCTGAGCATTTCCTATAATTCTTCCAACTGAGAAAATCTCGCTGAAAACTGTAACCGATCACTCACGTTTCATATTATACTTCATATTGAACTCAGTTATTTTGAATTAAAATGCAAACCGTTTGAACCGCCCAAAATATTGTGTTGCATGCCACTGGTTCACCATCCCTGGACTATGAGGACATGAAACTAAACATGGCATCACATAGAAAACAACCAATTCTCTTCTGTCATGTGTGTTTATATATACATAGGGAATGTATCTTATTGGATAAAACCTCCAATATTCAAGTCAACAACTTGGAAAAGCAATCGCCAACCCATGGCCCTTAATTATCTAAATTAAGTATTCAATTAATGTATAAAATTAAATCCCTCCGCTTTTATAAAGGAAACTTTTTTTTATCAAACTACAACTCAAATGTTTTAAGTAAATCAATAAATTCTTTCTGCAAATTACAGTTGCTTAAAAACAAAGAATGAATTTATACTATTTTATTTTATTCTCTTTATTTCTGGAACATTAATATGCAATACATAAAACACATGCACAATCAGCAATATTTACAAAATGATTTTGTCAAGCATTTTTATATTTTTGCCAATATTGTTGTAAAATATACAAGTATAGTAATTTTTAACAAATACTCAATTACACTTTTCTAAGAAATCTCCATGAATAATTATTTTTTAATAACAATGATTCGAGAGTACCACTTTTTTTTATCACTTGCACATAATATTTAACATCAACATTTAGGTTTGACAATGACTTTTGCTTCATTACAGGAAATTTACAAACAGCCTACAAAAGAGTTCATACACTTGCAATTTCCTGTAAAATTTAATGTTTTCCACAAATAAAATTTAATATCTAGGAATTGTAATTCTAAATTTTGAAAACACATCCTAAATCTCCTGCTTAAAGCCTAGTAGAACATATTAGGGGGAGAATTTCATTTTGAAAAAAAAGAAAACACATAACATATAAAAACAAAATATGAAGTAAAAACAATGATAACAGACGTATAGAGGAATATAGATGCAGAAATTACCCAAAAACTAATGAAATCTATACCAAGACATTTAAAAGTCTTTGTGGGTGCTAAGATATCTTATTATATACTAAATAAAGAAAAAAATGCAATATGTTGAGTTTTTCTAAATGTATTAAGACTTTTGTCGCTTAATTTTTAGTACTTTTTTTATGATTAATTTTTCAAAATGGCAGTTACACTTTGTTTTTAAAAATAGATTATATTATTCCATTAAGAACAAGTTGCAGATATAAAAAAATTACAATATTTTTATTACATAAAAACATTAAATTTTAAAGGAAATTGCAAGCGTACAAACACTTGTGTGGTTCACTGTAGTTTTATCATGCATCACATTAAAAAAAATTAAAACTTTTATAAAACGGGTTGGCTCCTATTTTAACCCACCCCCGGTTTTTGAACTTTTTTTTGTCTCCAAGCAGGGCGATAAGTGCGCCAAGCTATCTACCCTTTTCATTAAAATTCCGTTGACCAATAGGTTCAAAATTTTAATTATGGCAACCCTAAAACCAATATATATATAGAAAAATTTAACCATTTCCTTCTTTTTCACGGTTGAACGATCTGGTTCGAACGATCTTTTTACTTTTTAGAATTCGTGTGAGTACCGGTTTTTCAGAATGAGTAGCCGAATGGAACATCTGACTATTTCTTTTTTTGCTGTTTTGGAAGAAAGGGGACAAAAGAATTTGCTTGAATGGTGTATGCGTGAAAATTTAATTTCTAGCAGGTATGAATGTCCTAAATGTGGAAAAAACATGGTTATGAGAGAAAGGAAGGGAACGATTGATGGGTATGAATGGAGATGCCGTACGAAAGGAGGAGAGAATCCGCATGATGTATGCAAGAGTATAAGAAAAGGTACGTGGTTCTCTAAGAGTCATTTAAGTGTGTGTGACATTTTAATTTTAACGCGTCATTTTTTTGGAAAGTCAATGAATGAGTTTGCTGTGAAAGATGTGAGAGTGAATAAAAATACCGTGGTTGATTGGTACATGTTTTGCCGAGAGGTGTGCATGGCTGCGATTTTGAAAGAAAGTGAACCACTCGGTGGTGAAGGAAAAATTGTTGAAATTGATGAGAGCATGTTTGGTAAAATGAAGTATGGAAAGGGGAAGCCTGTGAATGGTCAATGGGTGTTTGGAGGAGTTGAAAGGAACTCGAATAAATGTTTTTTTAGAGTGGTGCCAAATCGAACGAAAGAGGAACTTTTGAGTGTTATAAAGGAGTGGGTGGTACCAGGGTCCGTTATAATTTCGGACTGTTGGAGGGCCTACAATTTCCTTTCGCATGAAGGTTATCAGCATTTGCGGGTCAACCACAGTCTGACTTTTAAGGACCCTGAAACCGGTGCTCACACCAATTCAATCGAAGGCACGTGGTCGGCGATTAAAAGATCGTTACGGAACCATGCGGCGCATGTGGAGGGCCAATTCGACCACTATTTAGCCGAATACATGTGGCGACGCCGGAGAGGGCATTCGTTGGATGATGATATTTTTCGAGAATTTCTCCGTGCGATCACCACATTGTACCCTCCCATGGAGAAAGACGTTCCTTCGTAAGCACGTAAGTTTTATCCCTTTTTTTCCATTTCAGTTTGCTTCGCTGAACTGTCCAATTTCAGTTTTTTTTTATGGTTATCGACATTTTCCGTTCTTTGAACGTCGTCGGTACGAGTTTGAAAATCGCGATTTGGCGCCATTTTGGCGCGGATCAAAAAATTCGTCGCCAAGGGGGTGGGCGAAACTAGGAATTTACCCTATAGAAACTTTAATATTACATTAAGGAGCACATTTTGAAAGGAAGAGAATTATTCGAAATTGAAATGACTTCAAACATTCTTTCCCCTGTTGAGAAAATGTCGAGTGAACATTTAGCCACTGCAAGACAGAAGTTAGAATACTTATTTTCCGTTAAAGATCAATTAGATAAGATGGCTGAAGAAATACCAAAGGCATACAAAGAAATTGAAAAAGATAAGTACTTCCAACATTTTTTGCCTAACCAAAAAATTGTGGTTTTTAATACTCTGAGTGTTTTGCAAGAAATAGTGGGCACAGAATTGTCAAAAGTTTGTGGCAATGAATTTGACGTACGCACTAATCGTTTTGATGAAGATATGACACGTGCACTACTGGATAGTGAGAAAGTGCGAAGACATTTTATTTCTTTGAATCCGGATGGAAATGTGAGCTTTTTAGAGGAATTGTTCGAAATAATGGCTCACACAAATATGTCGCTTTCAGACATTTTAGGTTTTTTTCAAGGTCCTCAATATTTAGCTTAAAGATGACGTCTTGGTGTATTTTGGTCTACATTTTTTTTAAAAAATATATCCCTTCCTATGAAAATAGCTTGTGTACGCCACTGATTCAGAGCACTCGAAAGATAGTGAAAAAGTTTTGAAAATAATTTAAAAGTTCAAATCAAATGATTAATGGTGCAGAATAGAGCTCTCATCCCACATTCCAATTCTTCAATTTTAGATGAAACATTAATCATTTATTCTCTGAAATAATTACAAGAAAAGAAAATCTGTCTCCTTTGAAGTACTTACTATGAAAAAGAGGAATGAGCAGTGCTTGATTAAAAAATATAGAAAGTGTTCAGTTGCCATGTCAATATTATATGTATTTTCATTGACTGTAACTAACAATTGAAGAAATGACAGTTTGGCTTTACATTTTTGCCAGATATTATGCCATAATTTTTTTCATCTAGCTGTTTTTTAGAATATAACTTCCCAAAAAGAAGATCCATGGGAGGGATATGTTAAATAAAATTTGTGAATGCTAATGGATGCTAAAATATAATTCATGTGCACTTTAACTTCAATTACTTCATTTTTAAAATTATTTCATTTATGTTGTGTAAAAAAATATTTCAAGTTCTTTATGTCATAGTAATTTTTATGCCTTTTTATTTGTTAATTGTAAATGTAACAGAATCTAATATATTGTTATCATATTTGAAATTATTGGGAAAAAAAATTATTATAAATAGTATAATCATAACTAATTTTATTGATTTTAATTTTGATTATTTACTTTTTGGATTATTATTCACATTGTAAAAGAGATTGTTTAAAGTTTTAGAGGTACAAAAACTGAAATGGCATGCTGGGTAAATTCCTAGTTTCGCCCACCCCCTTGGCGACGAATTTTTTGATCCGCGCCAAAATGGCGCCAAATCGCGATTTTCAAACTCGTACCGACGACGTTCAAAGAACGGAAAATGTCGATAACCATAAAAAAAAAACTAAAATTGGACAGTTCAGCGAAGCAAACTGAAATGGAAGAAAAGGGATAAAACTTACGTGCTTACGAAGGAACGTCTTTCTCCATGGGAGGGTACAATGTGGTGATCGCACGGAGAATTTTCTCGAAAAATATCATCATCCAACGAATGCCCTCTCCGGCGTCGCCACATGTATTCGGCTAAATAGTGGTCGAATTGGCCCTCCACATGCGCCGCATGGTTCCGTAACGATCTTTTAATCGCCGACCACGTGCCTTCGATTGAATTGGTGTGAGTACCGGTTTCAGGGTCCTTAAAAGTCAGACTGTGGTTGACCCGCAAATGCTGATAACCTTCATGCGAAAGGCAATTGTAGGCCCTCCAACAGTCCGAAATTATAACGGACCCTGGTACCACCCACTCCTTTATAACACTCAAATTTCCTCTTTCGTTCGATTTGGCACCACTCTAAAAAAACATTTATTCGAGTTCCTTTCAACTCCTCCAAACACCCATTGACCATTCACAGGCTTCCCTATCCATACTTCATTTTACCAAACATGCTCTCATCAATTTCAACAATTTTTCCTTCACCACCGAGTGGTTCACTTTCTTTCAAAATCGCAGCCATGCACACCTCTCGGCAAAACATGTACCAATCAACCACGGTATTTTTATTCACTCTCACATCTTTCACAGCAAACTCATTCATTGACTTTCCAAAAAAATGACGCGTTAAAATTAAAATGTCACACACACTTAAATGACTCTTAGAGAACCACGTACCTTTTCTTATACTCTTGCATACATCATGCGGATTCTCTCCTCCTTTCGTACGGCATCTCCATTCATACCCATCAATCGTTCCCTTCCTTTCTCTCATAACCATGTTTTTTCCACATTTAGGACATTCATACCTGCTAGAAATTAAATTTTCACGCATACACCATTCAAGCAAATTCTTTTGTCCCCTTTCTTCCAAAACAGCAAAAAAGAAATAGTTAGATGTTCCATTCGGCTACTTATTCTGAAAACCGGTACTCACACGAATTCTAAAAAGTAAAAGATCGTTCGAACCAGATCGTTCAACCGTGAAAAAGAAGGAAATGGTTAAATTTTTCTGTATATATATTGGTTTTAGGGTTGCCATAATTAAAATTTTGAACCTATTGGTCAACGGAATTTTAATGAAAAGGGTAGATAGCTTGGCGCACTTATCGCCCTGCTTGGCGACAAAAAAAGTTCAAAAACCGGGGGTGGGTTAAAATAGGAGCCAACCTTTCTGGTAATAGATATTTTTTGTTTATTATACTTCCAATCTGAGGCGTAAAGGATTCTTTTAGGGCCCCACCCGCAAAAAAGTCAGTTTCTGCCTTTTTGAAGTTGAACTTTTTATGGCACGGTAGGGAAAAGTTCACTTAAGTTCAGTTCAGTACAGTAATATCACTGATCATAAATTAAATCGCTCCTGGAAGCGACCGTCTATTTTTGAAAGCTGGATATTCCTTGTTTCCTTTTAGCAATTTTTTACCAAGTGTTTATCACTTTATGACTTCATTGCGTTACATAAATTCTTATACCGCGTTCAGTCCTTTAACCTTTTGTTTTTTAGTCCCCCCCCCATTTTACAGGCAATGTGCAAGTTGGTTCATTAAAATTTTATTCAAAATTTGTTTCTCCCCCTTTTTCTATGGGATCTTGAAACTAATTTTAATTCCAAGATCTCCTTGTTTCGGGTCGTTTATTTTCGGATCGACCCAATCCTTTTCCACGCCCACTTTCTGCGCTAATCGGTCTCGACCAATCAGAACGCAGCAAGCAGGGCATTTTTTCCATCAGTAAGCGGACTTCGTCGTTTGTATTCTCCCCCCTATTTTTGCATGAGATCTTTTGAATTTAAATTGAAGATCTCCTTGTCTCGGGTCGTTTATTTTCGGATCGACCCAATCCATTTCCACGCCCACTTCTCTGCGAGCGAACGGCCTCGGCCAATCAGATCGCAGGAAAGTGGTGCGACTGTTCCTTCGGCCGACAGATTCACTCTGTCGCCGTTCCAGCAGAATTGTTCGGCCCATTTTAATTATATCTTTTAATTTTAATTTTAAGTAATCCCATTAATTCGGCTCTTAATTCTAAAATTCTGATGAGGAGGTACGTCCCGTTCCGGGACAGGCACTCCGTAAGTTACATGTCACTTGCCACTTGCGGACTTCGTCCGCTACTGTTTTTTCAGCAGATTTGTTCTGCCCATTAATTATTTCAATCTTTTATTTCTTCTACTCTATGTCACCCCACTAATTCGGCTCTAATTTTATAATTCTGATGTGAGGAGGTACGTCCCCCTTTTAGGGACAGGAACTCCGTAAGTTACATGCCACTTGCCACTTGTAATATCACTGTAACAGTGGAGACTTGGCCAACGCCTTATGCTCCGATAAAATTTTGATTAGTTTTTAACTTAAATTGTAACGTACAGCTAGTGATTGTACTATTTATCAGTAGTTTTAATTATCGTCTTGTGCTTCAACTGAAATTGATGAAAGTAGAGTATTGAAAAACTATTAGCTGTGGAATCTTAGAATCTATTGGTTGATGTCAAAATTTTTTCAACTTTTTGAACATGCTCTATTGGTTTACATTTCACTATTGAGGAAAAAGACTATTCTCCATGGTTGGAGATAAAATTTTTCAAAATTTGTATTTGATACAGTTTATAATATAAAATGTTCTCTAGTTTGTGGTACTTGACAATCTTCATACAAAAGAGAATCTGTTTGTTTAAAAAGGAAATATATATCATTTAATGGCAATTTTTTAGCTCGCAACGTATTGATTAAAATTTCTGTATTTCTATTTTTTGCTGCCTGTCTATTCCATTTTTCAAGATGAGAAATATAAAAATAATTTTTATGTCTTTTGCTCTTTTTCCATATTTCTTCGCTTTTATTTTTGTGTTGTTTTTTGAAATGTGTATGTAGATCTTCCCAAGTTATCCAAGAAATAATATTCCACGGCTCTGGAGAGGCTTTAGCTAATTTATCAACTTCTTCATTAATCCCTATTCCCTAGTGAGCTGGAACCCAAATGAATGTAATTAATTGAGCTATTTGGAGACACTCATGTAAAGTTGAACTTAAATTTAATATTATCGTATTGGATTTTCTATTAATATTTTGGATGCTTTTTAGAACTGATAAGATGTCCGTCAGGATGACATAGTTTTCCATTTCAGAAACCCAATTTTTTAACGCAGTCCATATGGCTATAGCTTCAGCTGTGAAAATTGAAATCATTTCTTTCAGTATGAAATTGTGTGGAACTTTTTCTTCTTAGGGATCAAAATTCCTATTGATGTTTGATTAGTATTTTTTGAACCATCTGTTGCTATTATGATATTGTAATTAAAGTTTGACTAAATGTAATCATTAAACATATTTTGTACTATGACATCTGGAAGATCCTTGTTTTGAAATGGTAGTTCATGAGTATAGATGTTTATTTTGCGATTTTCGTAGATTGGAGAAGCAGGGATATATTGAATAATATCCACTTTAGAGATGCATATAGTCGGTCGAAAAAATAGTTGAACACGGTGATCCATTCAAAAAATGATTGGAAATGGAAAACGACCTTTTTTGAAATGAAAACGACCTTTTTTAAAACTATCTCATTTGAAACCGTCTCATTTAAAATGAAAACCATCTCATTTGAAACGAAAACCATCTCAACACCGCATTTTTGTTGTTTTGTTCCCACTTTTTCCTTTTAAACGACTCTTTTTATATTGTCCATGTTTCACCAAATTTTTATCCCAAAGTTGAATGTAGGGTCTAGATAAAAATAGGACACAAAGTATCCCAGAGGCGTTAGTCAAAAATTTTTCAGATTTCTCCAAAAAATATTATTTCACGGAGCGAGAGAAAATTTTTCATGCCAGAGAGACGATTTAAAAAGGGGTCATCAACAAATGAAATTTAGGCATCTTGGAGGGATCAAATGAAATTCTTGACATGTCAAATGAAATGCATGCATCTTGGTGAGAAAACGGGGGACATGTTAATTCAACGAGCCAACCCCTCCAATCTTGGTGAGAAAACAGGGGACATTCCAACTCAACGAGACAAGAACTCCAATCTGGGTGTGTGAAGATGACAATTATTAACAGGTAAGTCTAATCTATATTTGATGCATTTCAATCTTGGTGAAGTAAATGACCCGAAAAAAAGGGGGACCACCCCCAATTTTCGGACTTGAAGATTTTGGCTAAAAACATTTGCCGATAAGATTGCCAGGATTTGAGAATATTAATCACTTCAAATCCTGACAGTCTTAACGCAGTGCTTCTCAAACTTTCAATACTGGCGCCCCCCTTTTCAGTCACAATTTTTATCGCGTCCCCCTTATACATTAATAATGTACTGAATGCAATAATAATGCACTTTGACGCTAAAGCTACAATACGCGATCTTAATTATAAACCATACAAATTAATAACATAAGTATTAAATTTTGTATACGTTACTTTTAATCAAAAATAAATTAAGTAATAGGATAATTATTATGTTATTTTTCCTTTCTCTAATTTTAAAATTGAACATATTGCAAAATGCGGTGGCTGCTTAGAAGACAAAATATAGATATCAGCTAAATATAGAAAAAGAACTTAGAGGGTCAAATTCTAATCATAAGCATTCCTTATAAAAAATTTGCTCTTTGCAAGACAAGCCCATGGAAGTCGTTAATACTTATTAAACTTATTCTTAATTTAGTATTAATTAATTAGTTATAAAATACTCTGTGCAGCACTGATACATTAAAAGTATACCGGCTGAAGTGCGCGCTCTTTGCACGAGTTCATTTATAAGAAAATAAAACATTATTGATATAATAGCTGAATTGTAAGGAGAGTAATGCCAAGTGCGCGACATTGTTTACAAAAACGTAAAATGATTGCTCAAATTTTCATTAGTTTTAAGCGAATTGTAATTATAAGCCTCACAGAATTAGCATTTATAATTGATGTTAAAGAATGAACAATAATATAAAATTCCGATGAAGAATAATTGTATTATTTTTAATATTTAAAGCGAAAAGACTTCAACATGTTTTAACCCGGGAGCAGGCACGCACACGATACGGTAGAGGGTTATTGAGTCACCCCAATCCTCTTTTTCTTTATAATTATTTTATTGTACACGATACAAATCGTGATTCCAGCGAATAATTTAATTAAGAGAAAGTAAACTTACCTGCTTTCAAGGAATTTTTAATTTTTCTTCGGTAACAAATAAGCAATTTTGTCCGAATTAACGATATCGTGTTCTGTGTGTCCCGCGCGACCACTTCCTGGTAAAAACTGTATTTATTATGATAATATGTATGTTGCTGCTAAAAGCAATTGTGTAAAACATTTTTCGTTATGCTTTATATGTTTGAGATATGTTTATATGTATCTTAAAACTCCTTTGCATGGAAAAAAGCGCACCAGAGTAAAATACATTACTTACAACTTCCCTAAATGAGAAACAAACACATAAAAGAGGGGTCATAACTAACTGTACCAAGAACTTAGGTCAAACAGATTATCAGCAAAAACAGATTACAGCTATAATGTGAAGTATTTCAAAAATAATTACAGTGACGAATTTTTCATGTTCCTAAATTTTTTCGATTCTGGGTCTGGGATTTGTTTTCTCTCTGAAAGAGCAGTATGTTAGGATTAAAAAGAAAACGTAATAAAAAATCTCTCATCACGGGATTACAGCAAATCAAATAAAAGTTTTTTTATTTGGTTATACGATCAAAGATAGCTAATTAGGTATTGAAGACGTTTTTATTTTTGATGACTTAATATCGCGCGACTATAAATTATATCAGAGTAAAAGTGCATTTTTATTATGTCTAAAAGTATTTTGTTTTAATTCATTCCAGTAAATTAATTATTTTTTAAATCTTTTATTTTCGATATGCTCGCGTGCACCTTGTAAGGTTATCGCGCCCCCCAGGGGGGCGCGCCCCACAGTTTGAGAAACACTGGTCTTAACGAAAAACTTTTAGCATGCTGCATGAAAATATGACTGAATGTTTGGCTTCTGGCCTTTTATACTCTAATGAGGTAACGTGAAACAATTTCTATTGGCTGGCGCATGCTGTGATCCTTCCAACGTTGGCATATTGTGTGTCTTGAAAAAAGGGGGACCAAGTCGACTCTTGTGTCGACTCGATCCCCCTTTTTTCGGTATATTTTTTTTTCACTCACTCTACTGGATGGGCAGTCTGTTTTTTGCATTCAGCCTGCAACTTGTGAAAATGCTGCAGGTATCGCGCAAATCGGTAGGATTTCACCATGGTGCACTCGGAAATGTCATAGTCCTCGTGCACCTCCTTATCGTGCAGGTGGTCAGGCAGGGTGAGGTCATTCAAATCTCGGAAAGGGGGCAATATTTCCAGGTTGATGGTAAAAAGTCCAAGCTTTTCAAAAAATTTTCTCTGGTCCGAGCCCTTGACGACGATGAGGCCTCTGTTTCCTTGGGCCATGTGACAAAACTTGCTCCTGACGCAGAAAGACAGGTATTCGAGGGGTAAGGATCCGGGCAGGTGGCTTTTCAAGCTGAGCCGTTCATTGATGTACCTGTTGGCTCGGCTGTCTTTGGCTGTCGTAAGGAGGTTCGAGTGGTCCACCGTGAAGCAAGTCACTTCTAGATCTTTGCCATCTTCCTTAATGCTAGCAATCGACAGTTCGATAGGGACAGGTTGACCACCATAGTGAAACACATTCGCATGGGCGAAAAAGGCTAGATGAGACATGTTGCTCAGTGACAATGTGTCTGGTGGCTGAGCACTGTTCTTTTATACTCTGCTGGGTCACGTGAATCGATTCCTATTGGCTGATGCTTTCCAACCTTGAATCACCAGACATTTATTGCCGATGAAAGATATCTTTAGTGCCAAGGTTCCACAATACAGATGAATCCAATCTTGCTGCATCAAACAGCGCCTTTAGCACGATTCAGTGCCAAGGTTCCACAATACAGATGAATTTAATCTTGGTGCATCAAACAGCGCCTTCAGCATGATTCAGCACAAGTTTTTAACCCTCCAGTCTTGGTACAATATTTAGCCCGAAAAAAAGAGGACCGAGTCGACTTTTGTGTCGACTCGATCCCCCTTTTTCCGGGCCAATGTCCATTTACTGTGTCAATACCGTAACTTTGTAGCTCCATTCAGCATGCAGCTTATTAAACTGCTGCAGGTGTTTGGCAAATTGGTAAGATTTTACCATGGTGCAGCACGAAATGTCATTTTCCTCGTGCACACCCTCATGCACGGGATTGGGAAAGGTTCCATCGCAAATGTCTTTGAATTTCGGCAGCGTCTCCAGGGCCATGGCAAATAGTCCGACCTCTTGAAATTTTTTTTGTTGTGCCACTCCTTTGTCCACCATCAGGCCCCTGTTGCCTAGGGCCAGCTGACTAAACTTGTCCCTCACGCAAAAGGGCAGGTATTCCACGGGCACACTCTTGGGAAACGGGTGGTGTAGCAGACAAAGACGGGCATTCTTTTGGCGGTTTGTTTGAAATTCTTTGGGCTTGGAAGTATTGCCCGTCATGATTCACGGTGATGCACATGATTTCGGGATCGCTGCCATCCCTGGGAATCGTGGCAATGGACAATTCATTGGGCACTGGCTTGCCATCGTGATGAAACACGTTGGCATGAGCAAAATAGGCTGGGTCACTCGAGTCAGACATATCTGAGAAAAGCAGAATGATTCTAGCGGCTGACTGCTCGATTTATATATGCTCGAATAGCGTGACGTTAGATGGCATCCCATTGGCAAAAGCCTTTTCATGCGAGTGCGGCACGTGATTTTCCAAAGCCCGCTTACAAGGTTGGAGACCCACCATGCGCCAAGGGACATGTTCGTCTCGATGCACTACTGATCGTCCAACCACGACAATTATTTCACGTATACATCTGCGAGTCGAAAGCCATCTGTAAAATCCAAAATATACACATCCGTAGTTTGAGGTTGATAGGCATCCCAAACTCGGTGAGAGGGAGGACGACCCCCTTGAAAGAATCTAAACTCGACGCCTTTGTCCTAGGTCAGATCCAAATGACTCGTAAACACAATCACCGTTTTTCCAAATGACCGAGGAATAAGCTCACCAAAGTTGGGTTCAAAAATGATGGTATAAGGATAGTCTTACTCGTAAAACGTGACTCGATCCAGCCACCGACCCAGATTTCCAAACACGATAGTGGTGGGATGTCGACACTGGTCCTATACATTTGTTACCGAAACCATTTTTTTTATTTACTCTTGTCTCCAAGCACAGGTGATGGATCTGGTAAAATGAGCTGCACAGGTGGTGTCGTCGGCACAGGTGGTATAGTCGGTCGAAAAAATAGCTGAGCACCGTGATCCTTTCAAAAAATGATAGGAAATCGAAAACGATCTTTTTTGAAATGACCTTTGTGGAAACCCTCTCACTTGAAATTAATCATGAAAACTGTCTCATTTGAAACCATCTCACTTGAAATTAATCATGAAAACTGTCTCATTTCAAACCATCTCACTTGAAATTAATCATGAAAACTGTCTCATTTGAAACCATCTTATTTGAAACGAAAAAAGTCTCATTTGAAATTAATCATGAAAACCGTCTCATTTGAAACCATTTCACTTGAAATTGATCATGAAAACTGTCTCATTTGAAACCATCTCATTTGAAATCCTCTCATTTGAAACCCTCTCATTTGAAACCCTCTCATTTGAATCGAAAACCATCTCATTTGAAACGAAAAACATCTCATTTGAATTAAAACCCCCTCATTTGAATCGATCTCCACACCGTATTTTGGTTCCCCTCCTTTTCGTTTCAACGACTCTTTTTACATGACTCTTGTCCCCTTTTCCCCTACTTTTTATCCAAAACTTGCATTTAACCCTCTAACCGGATAGCACGGAAAATTCCGTCAGTGTAAAGATGCTTCGAAAATGCACTGCACGGATTTTTCTGCCTTCAAGTAACGTTTTCAAAAGCGCATTAGCCGCACTTTTCTGAAATCCTTTCCCCCTTTTAAAGGTTTAACATCTTGAAAGATAATTGGGGACGGTGGAAGCAACACAGCAGGACACTGATAGAAAGTTTTATGGCTCGCAGGAAACCCCGTGTTTTGACCCTGGGCCAATCGTAAAAAATCGAGGGGAAATTTCTTTAGACCCCAGGAAGTGTTTATTTGTTACATCGTATTTTAAAAGTTTTGAAAAGTCCCAACGCATAAGTAAAATATGTTACAATTCCCATTTGGTTTTAATATTAATTTGAAACTGTAACAAGTTGGGGCGTGTCAGTGCAATCTGCCATTTTATATAGTTAGACAAATTATATCTTTTTTTAAGTATATTCTTTCACTTCATTTTTCTTATTTTAATCAAAGCTTTCAGTTTTTGAAACAAGATTATTTTATTATAAGATACCAAAAAAATTAATAAAACACCAAACTCTTTAAAATTTGAAACCTTTTCAATTTTCCAACCACTAAAAATGAATAAATGTAAACTTCATTAAATCATTTGAAACATTTTCTTACACTTTGATAAAAATAATAACGAAAAAAAAAACTAATTAAGATTTATTAGTTTTTTTTTTAGATTTCAAAGCCCAAGTGTTCAGGGATGTTTAAGTACAGTGCATAGTTATATATTGTTAAAATACACCGAATTATATTTGAATTTTAAGTGCTTGAACTTCAGTTTACATCAAAGACAACATGAATGAAGATTTTCCCAGATTTTTTATATAACTTGAATGTTTGAATAAATGGTAATCAAAAATATATGGAAACATTTACAGTAGACATTTATGCATATAAATAAACATAAAAATCAATTTTAAAATCCGAGCTATTCAAAAACATTCGAATTATTAATCAAAAATATCTATTTATACAAAATACCTCAACATTTATCTTTTTTAACCCTCTAACTGGATACCTTCCTCCTGAAAAGTTATTCCGAAAGCGTTTAACTCTTATTTTGCGATTCCCTTCAAAAATGCAACAGACTTTTTTCCTTTCCCCCTTTTAGAACTTGGGAGGACGAACGAGGAAAATTTTACGACCCAGTTCGGTCCCTTTTGAAAAGTAAGAACCAAGAGATCAATCGTTTACAGCTAGCTGTTAAGTTGCCTTGGGCAATCTTCTTTGAAAGCGTAGATATCCTTTCTTGTTCAATCCTCTTTGAAAGATAGGGTGTTTCTTTCTCCTATATGTTCAGTCACAGTAAAATTAAAAACGAAATGAAAGGTAAAAAAAAGAGGAAAAAATGAAATAAATAGTATGTTAGAAGTTGAAAAATAATTATATTTTCTTCAAAGAAATTTATTTTACTGTCATTTTTTAAAAATTAAAATATATGTATATATATTTTAATATATATATATATATTTTATATATGATGGTTAATATATTTTATATATTAACCATCATGAGATGGTTTTCGATTCAAATGAGAGGGTTTGAAATGAGAGGATTTCAAATGAAATGGTTTCAAATGAGACGGTTTTCATGATTAATTTCAAGTGAGACTTTTTTCATTTTAAATAAGACAGTTTTCATGATTAATTTCAAGTGAGATGGTTTTCATGATTAATTTTAAGTGAGAGGGTTTCAACAAAGGTTACTTCAAAAAAGGTCGTTTTCCATTTCCAGTCATTTTTTGAAAGGGTCACGGTGCTCAGCTATTTTTTCGACCGACTGCATGGAACCTATGGTAAGTACTGTAAAATGAGAAATGTAAATTATTTTACGGTTATTACCGTAGGCTAATGGTTTAGTGGCAATAAAAAAAACACCGGCACCTTGGAAATACCGCAGCATTGTGCTGTTTCCACAATACCGGGGCGCACATTGTGCCATTTCCACAATGAGCGACATACGCTAATGGGACATGGGGAGGCTACGCAAATGGAAGCATGCAATGAGGTATCTCATGGGATCAAACGGGAAATGAATGGTCCCACTTGCAGATGGATTCTTTGGGGCCAAAAGGAGGGATTTAAACGAAATGAGCGTAAAGAGAAGAGTAACAAATGAATGATTCAGCTACCCGAGGGCCTCATCAACCTTGGACGACCCACGGGAGGAGCTATTGAAAGGAAACGGAAATTTCTGTAGGGTGTCAGGCAAAGGATGCACGATACCTGGAAGGACTGTTAAAGGGATGCCCAAAAGTTGTACGGGACACTTTGCAACAAACACTAGGAGAGAGACACACATTGAATGGCAAAGACTGTAAAAACAGGTGAGAGGGTTTTGAAACACACAATGAATGATAAGGACTGTAAAAAGTAGATTGTACACTCCAAAAAAAGGGTTTACAGTTTTGCACACTTTTATTGCAGTAATTACCATAGGCTAATGATAAAATTGGGAATATTCCATGGTACTGAGAAATTTCTGAAATTATTCACTTGAAAGGCAAAATTTAAAAGCTTTAGAAAATAAATTGTAAATATTCCAGGGTACCAAGAAATTTCTAATCACACAAAAATCAACATTTAAAAGCTACAGAAAAAGTTGAAAGGCAAGAGACATTTAAGGCTATAATTAAAAAGAAATTTTTTTTTCTTTTGTCATAACCTCATAGCACACTTGTAATTATCCAGTATATTTATTTTTGCAACGAATCTGAAAGCATTTGAGTCACATTAATCACCATTCTTCTCAGTCCACATTTTTCCAACAACAAATTATCTCTTTCGGTTTTGAACTCATTTCTTTCGGCTTTGAAGGTATCTCTTTCGGCTTTGAAGATATCTCTTTCAGATTTAAGAACATCTCTTTCGACTTTGAAGGTATCCATTTCGGTTTTTAACAAATTTCTTTCGATTTTAAACTCATTTCTTTCGGCTTTGAAGGAATCTCTTTCGGCTTTGAAGGTATCTCTTTCAGATTTAAGAACATCTCTTTCAGATTTCCATTCATTTCTTTTAATTTAAATTCGTTTTTAAATACGTCGCGTTCCATCTTCAAATCCGCCACTATTGTTTTCCAATAATTATCCTGTTCCATTTGCACCTTTTCCGTAATTTCCTTGAGTTGCTTCATGACATTCTGTTGCTTAGGGAATAAAACGTACATTTCGTCCTTGAGAATTTGAAGGGAATATCCAGGTGTGAAATGTATTTTCTTGTCCCCCTGCAGCGTCAAATACCTTTTTTCTTGGCCGTTGAAAGGAACTTGACAATGTATAAATTTCCAGCCCGTCACTTTAATAGGGACTTCCCATTTCAAATGACGCCACTTGTCGGGACCACGCTGAGTATGGATATCCCACAGTACCACATTTTTTTGACCATTTGGTTCCAAAAGTAACCTTTCTATCCCGTTGGGAAACAGAGTGCATAAAAATGCAATACTGTGTTCATGCATGGGTCGATTGATATGAAAATGGGAGGTGTATTTTCCCCCTTCGACATTTTCTGGGAATCTACCATCACACATGGCCTTGGGTTGGCTAACATACACAATGGTCCGGGCCTTGTGAAAAGCATCTTGAATTTTCACGCATTTCTTGGCGCGTCCCATGTTTGGAAAATCATAACGAATTTTATGTTTCCAAATGTCTTTAAACGAGCCTTTGGCTCACAGGAGAAGAATCATGTGTCGGTGTTGTACTTTACCTTCCAGTCCGTCGCACAGACACCAGAAGAGTAAAAGGACAAATTCATCCCGAATCTTTTCCATCTCCCGACAAAATATGGGAAAAGTGTCGTGTTTCACCATAATGTGAAATCAATCCATATCTTGAGACAGGTAGCGTTGGAGGATTCCATGAACATCCGTTCCGAAACCACTCGCTTCACTAAATTCTAGTCCACGTGGCCACATGTCGGGTTTTTCAAACACTGAATCGTAAAATCCCACATATGTGGGGTCTTTGCTACGATCATATATGGAGTGGGGCAACGAGATGAAATACTTGCACTCGCACGTGACGCCTTCAAAAGAGTCGTAATCTGGGGGGTGGTCATCCTCTTTCCTTTGAGCCACAAAGCCTTTCAAGCATTCCACTACATGCTTCACATTCTCACGCTTCATTCGTTGCCCATAAGGCCAAGATTTCAATCCCATGCAAAAAACGCACTCTTTACGATGTTTCAAAAAATGTTCTTGCAAAGCATGTTGGTGGTAATAATGTCCAAAGTCATGGATTCAAAGCAAAGGGGACAACGAACGACAACATCCTTTGATGTACTGATGTACGCGTAAAGCGTCCTGAGAGACATGTCCTGCTTCCCTTGGAACCAAGAAAGAAAAGAACTCTACAGCAGTATGCTTGATATATACAGTTATTGCCATAGGTTAATGGTATAGTGATAATAGCACAAGGACCTTTGCCTGTATTTTATTAAATTATTTTTTATTCTTATATATATATATATATATATATATATATATATATATATATATTCATCACGACACTCACCTTTTATACATAAATTTATGACGTCATATACCTGAAACCTCAACAGTTCCTTATTATAGTAGTATAAACTGCGATAATGGGCATGGTTTCGTGGGCATGGGTTGAGCAGGTAAATAGGCATGTTAAGAGTCAAAAATTGTGTGTAGTTTTCAGGTAAATACTAGAGATTTGAAACAAAAGGGAACCATGTTGAAGGATGGAAAGGGTTTGACAAAAATCATGAAAAGGATCGAGGTGGATTCGGAAAATTTGGAAGAAGCATTGGACAAGGATGTACTGAAAGAATGGAAGGGAAGCCATCAGACGGTAGAGATTATTCAACGTGGATGAACGTCGCACGGTTCAGCTGCACGAGGGCTTTGGGCGACGGACCACCTAATGTGGAACCATTCAACGGAGGGGTTTCAATCGAGTCCCGTCTTTTCCCAAAGAGGGTATGTATCGCTCAAAGGACGTCGTTCAAATGGAAAGGGGAAAACTCAAAGGGGCCAAGCATGAAACAGGGGCAACTCACAGGGACAAACGTGAAACAAACAAACTTTAATTGGGAGAGGCCAAGCATGCAAGGGAATCTCCAAATATCAAATGGGAAAAGGAGATCCAAACAGGCCAAGCATGCAATGAGGACTGGCCAAATATGAAAATAGAATCAGGCCAAGCATGTGATGGAGACAGGCCAAGCATGTAATAGAATCAGGCCAAGCATGTAATAGAATCAGGCCATGCATGCAACGAGCCAAGCATAAAACAAATCATTTTCTTTTTCAATGCTTCGAGAGGCAAGGTGAATACTCATTTGTTACAGAATCATTTTTGGGCAGCGACGTGTTCAAATCCTCTACTTCTTTCTACAGACATCTCGGTAGATGGTCCAATACTCTCCTGTCCTGTCCTGAATGTCAGGAGCCAATGTGTGTGACCGTACGTCATTTTTATAGTAAACATGCGGACCAAAACTATAATCTGGATGGTCGTAAACAATGCCTGTTTTGTTTCGGAAGAAAACATTGGCCTTACGGGCAAAAGAATCGTCCCGAAAACGTAAACCATGTAACGGCATGCTTGCAACGTTTCATAGAGGATGCCAAGATACATGAGGAGACGGAGGAGACAGAGGAGGAGGAAGTAGTGTGTGGATGTAGACACTTTCGACCCGTGCCTCGTAGAATGCGGGGTCGTCGCAAAGACAGATTGAGCGAATACGTAGGGTTTTACGTTCCCTGTTGGAAAAACCCGAAATGTGGGAGGAGGGGGTAACCTTTCAGAATGGCTTGAGAAACGATGTGTGGGGGATGGTGCAGCGCTATCTGAGGCAAGACTTGATGTGGTTTCACATTATGGTAAAACAGGATGTGTTTGATACATTTCGTAAGGAGATGGAAAAGATTCGGGATCAATGTGTCATATTGCCCTTTTGGTGTCTGTGCGATGGATTGGTGAATGAAAAGGGTAAAATACAACATCGACACATGATTCTGGCGTGCGAACCAGAGAGTTCATTTGAAGACGTGTGGAAGGGTAAAATTCGTTATAAATTTCCCAAACAGCGGTCGGGCCAAGAAATGCATCAAGATTAAAAATGCCTTTCATCTGGTGTTGAGCATAATGTACGTGAGTCAACCGAAATCCTCGTGTGACAAGGACAAGATTCCTGACCATTGGATGGATTCGGTAAATGTGTCGCATTTTCACATCAATCGGCCCTTGCACCCGCATAATATTGCCATTTTCTGTACCGTATTTCCAGGAGGGATAGAAAAATTATTGTGGGAGCAACTGGGCAATAAAAATGTGGCAAAATGGAAAAATACGACGAGACGTAGAGCAGATGCATGGGGTCATTTCAAATGGAGTGTACCCCTCCATGTGACGGGATGGAAGTTTTTAAAGTGTATGATTCCCCACCGTTACGAGGAAACGGAGGAATGGACTCCTCTATATTTGAATCTATACGGTGACAAAAAATTGCATTTGAAGGAAGGAAATAACGGGGGGAATGGTTCCTTTCAAAGGATTAGAGACGAAATGTACGTGTTGTCTCGCAAACTACAAAATATGAAGATTGAAATTAAAATTGTAAAACAAGAGTGGGCCATGGACAAAAAGGTGATATTAAAGACCAAACTCAACGAGATGAAAGCGAAGAAGGACCTGATTCAAAGGAAAAGAGACTTAATGAAAGAGAAAAATGACCTGATTCAAAGGGAAAATGATATATTGAAAACCAAAGAACAAGAGTGGAAAACCAAAGAAAATGAGTTAAACTCTAATGTGTAAGGTATGTTACGAGAAAATAAAATATTGAAAAGGATATTACCGGGAAAAAGAGTGAACAGAATCTCTTCCAATCCATGGCGTTGGAACAGTCGAGTAAAAAGGTTATCTCGACCTCCTTCAGCTGTCTCTCAACTTTCTCGTTCACTAGCAAATTTTTGAGACTGAACAAACTTAATGGCTTTCAAGAATGACATGAAAAAGAATGATAACCTAAAAAAAATTTTTTTTTACCATAATTGGTTGCCTTTTAATTCAGCCATTTCTTTTCTGATCACGTCTCGTTCGACGAAGCAAACTTCCAATTTGTTTTGCCAGTAAGATCTCGCTCAGTTATAACCTTATTTTTTACTATCTTAACTTGATTCATCATGCTTTGTTGCTTGTGTGACAAAATGTACATTTCGTCTCGGATGCATTGTAAAGAACAATACTCTACTCGATCAGCACCATTTCCTTCTTTCACATACATTTTTTTGCTGTTGTATAGGGTCAAATATTTTGGTTTTACACAACACATCTCCTCCATTCGCTAGGTTGTTTTGGTCCCCACAATTCATTTAAACTAGTCACAATTCTTTTGCCCCGAGTGTGTCGCAATGGTTTCAGTTGCAGATACGCCTCCAATTTCCAACCCCCTGGAACAATTCCTGGGGGATTCCAAAACCATTCACCTCGGGCCCAAATGGAAACCATGGTCGTATTATATTTCATTTTTAAACTGGGAAAATGTTTGAATCCCCGCAGGATAAAGGCGCGCAGAGCATCGGGGGTCACCACTTCACCCCGGTTAAAATAGGGAAAAATGTTTTGTTTGTAAAAAAATCCAGCCTCGGTCCGTAGAAATTCGGCATTGTCAAAGCGATCGGAAGCGTATCCATGCAATTTCAATCGAGTTCCCACCGGACAAGGTAAAATGTGATTGTCTACAAAGGAGGGAAAGGTGATGTTGGGAACATAAATGTAATGCGCACTTTGACTTAATTTGTAAATTTCAATCATGACTTGATTCAGGGTACCTTTTGCCATACAGTGGGTGTCATTTGGAATGGCACGGGACCTTGGAATCGAAATAAAAGAGTACTCTGCTCATGGTTCATCAAAAGGTTCACCACTGCCATTCTTCAACAGCTCTCGAACCCAATCTTCTTCCCCCAACAGGTCGTTTAAGCTGGTAAAGACTTTTTTGTTCAGAGAATGTCTCAAAGGCTTCATTTGCAGATAGGAATCCAATTTCCAATGGTTTTTGGATTTCTTCGTTTCATGGTCCAAAAGGTTTGAGTGTAGGGCCATACATAAAGGATGGTGTCGTAATATGTCAGGGTCAATGCGGGATAATGAGAGATGATTTCAGGCAGGATAGAGTCACGCATAGCCTTAAAGGGCACAATGCCATCCTCCGTTACATGGGGAGTGATTAAAGGATGGTTGTGTTTGTAAAAGAATCCAGCCTCGGTACGTTCAAATTGGACATTGAGAACACCGGGCGCATCGGTAAAAAATGCAAGTGGAAATCCATGAAATTCAAGATGATTTCGACAAGGTAAAACATAATTTTCCACAAAGGTGGGAAATGCTACCTTGGGAACAATGATGTAATACCGTCCGTGTGATTTGTAAATCTCAATCATGATGCAATTGAAACTTGAAGGACTAGGCAAAATATTTAAACTGTACTAAAAAGTTTTTTTTTTACTTGTAGAGAACAGTTTTGACTGTCCTTTTTACTTTTTCATTTACAAAAATTTCCACACAAAAAAACATTACACACAAAAATTTTCTGTTTCTTACTCTTTGTTTACAATTGATAATTTTATTGCTATATATGTAATCTCAGTTTAACCGGACTCTGGATAATTTCAACACTAGGTTGTTTCATTAGATTCCATGGGTCAAGTTGTTTCATCAGATTCCATGGGATATTTGTTTCGTCAGATTCCATGGGATATTCGTTTCTTCAGATTCCATGGGATATTTGTGTTTCATCAGATTCCATGGAATATTTGTTTCGTCAGATTCCATGGGATATTTGTTTCATCAGATTCCATGGGATATTTGTTTCGTCAGATTCCATGGGATATTTGTTTCATCAGATTCCATGGGATATTTGTTTCGTCAGATTCCATGGGATATTTGTTTCGTCAGATTCCATGGGATATTTTTTTCATCATTTTCCATGGGGCAATTTCCAATGCGAAATATGCTTGTAATAGATTTCCACAGCCTCTGGTACCAGGGATCCATGGTCACATAAGAACTTGAGAATAAAAGTAGCACAAAGAATTGACTGCCAACTTTTAAACAACAAGCTTAAAAAAAAAATTTTTTTACTTGTATAGAATACTTTTTTGGCTTACAATATTTTCACGCCTACTTTTCAAATGGTGAATCTCTTTGTCCATGCATCAGATTACAGGGTTCTGGTTTAGTCAATCGTCTCCACAGGAAATAGGCTTTGGTGACGGCACAGCTTTTTCTGTTACACATTTTGCAAGGATATTTCAATTTATTCGGTTCTGGATCCAAATACACGTTCATCTCTTCGGGGGCAATTCTTTTCAGAGACATTAACAAACCAGCCACATACACATCCATGATTTTACATTCGACGAGAGCAGCCATCACACGCGTTTCCCATTGAGCCACGAGAGGGTATCGAAACCAGAGTGAGTCCATGACGACTACACATTCAGACTCATCCACTGCCAACGCTGCCAATCCTCCTGGTTGGTGACGAGATATAAATTGCAAAGGAGCTTCAGCCCAAGACGGGGATTCCATAGTTTCCATGATCTATCCACCTTGTTTCTAGCCACGATTAAATGTCTATACATTGAGTAACCACAAAAACGTTTAAATGTCCACAAAAGCATATGTCTAGCCACAAAAGCTTATGTCTAGCCACAAAAGAATATGTCTAGCCACAAAAGCATATGTCTAGCCACAAAAGCATATGTCTAGCCACAAAAGCATATGTCTAGGCACAAAAGCATATGTCTAGCCACAAAAGCATTTAAATGTCCACAGTTGTATTGATCAAATAGCCCCGTTTCAATCCTCTGTGGCCACTTTCTTGGCATCCCTTTCGTCTTCTTCAGCAAGTCGCTTCTTTTTCGTCTGCTGACGCCATTCCGCCATGTCGGTCAACTGTCTGCATACATGCTCCACGTACATGTCTTTGTACTCGGTGTTGGTGCATGTTCCATCGAAAATGCTTTCCAAAAAGGATCGACACTCTTGGGGGTATTTACCACCTCATCTCTCGCAATACAACAGACGTACGGCTCAGACGTGTTTGCCACGAACATCTTCGGCATCGTAGCGAAACAATTCGACATATTTCTTGGGATCGTCGCCCTGATAGCCATCCATGGCAAAGAATTCATACACAGTTTTGGGATCGCTGATTTTGTGTAAAATGCCAATCAATTTGATCAAATCAGAGGATCGCACATTGTCTCGACCCAATATGCGTTCCACGCAATGTTACTCGTCCAAAGTGATATTTTTGGAGCGTTGATGCCAGATTTTGAGCAAATCCTGGTACAGATTGGAATCCATCAAATAGGGAGCTTGTCGAGACAATTCCAAGATATGGGACCAGGGCAGAAGGAAGGATTCAGACACGCGCCTCAAAACGCGCGTGACAATAGTCTCAAACGTGAGATGGGGATTGTCATTGGTGCATTCAATCTCTCGTGCAAAGAGACTCATCCAGAAGGGAGAAAGTTGCCTGTCCATGATACTTGATTATGGCTGCTGGAGGTTTTAAGTAATATATATATATTTAAAAAAACATTTTTTTTAAATACAATTTTTCGAGTCAAAATATTTCAGAATCATTTTGTTTCTCAATATTTTTTTGGGTGATTGTGTTTGATAGGCATTTTACCCTCACGTTATTTTGGTGAAATTATTTCTGGACTCATCTTCTGCATTGCCTATATCATTTGGAGAGTTTAATCCGCTGGATTAAATTGGCTCAAACGGATGTCCAGTGCAGTGGGGCCTTTTGCAACACCTCTGCAGACCCCACCTGAAAAAAGTCTCATTTTTGGGGGGCATGCTGGAAGATAAAACGAAGGCACATGGAGGAAACAAATGATTTTTCGTGAACTATATTTTACTCTTCTCTTCCCACTTTTTCCCCACTTTCTGAAGATCACAATACTGGATGATTGGAGTACACTTCAAAAATATAGAGTATGGTTTGAGTATATTTCAAGGACTGTCGGGTGAAAATTTAAAAAGTTTGGGCATGTCTACTCGTTTTACAATCAATACATGCAAAGGATTGTATCCCTAAATGTGTGTTGCGAGGATATGACGGTGATGTCCCATCATCCGAAAAACAGGGTTCACAAGCAATGCATGTTTTGACGTTGGGGATAAAGGAATCGTCGTACAATGTTTCGATATTTTGGAATCATTTCGTCTGGCGACAATTTGATTTCACCTGTATCAAAGCCATTGTGAGCCTTTGGCAGCAGAGCGGGGTCCCCAGTTTCGCTGGTTGGCTCAAATGGATGAAATCCAAATGTCTCATTCCCAGCTAAAACAGTGCACGTGGTGCCTTTTGCAACACCTACCAATCTTCAAAACTTCTTGAAGGCAGCTCAAGAAAGGGTCCGATTTTTTGGGGGGTAGAGAAATGTTGGAAAAAATAATGTCTAGTTTACCACCAAGAGGGATGACTCATGTCAGCAATAAATAAGAAGCAGTAATAAAGAAGTAGCTTTCTCTCTCTACATTCATACTACTATATATTAAATATATACTATATATAAGGTAATTTATTTCACTACATCAGCAATAAATAAGAAGCAGTAATAAAGAAGCAGTTTTCTCTCTCTACATTCTTTCTACATTCTTACTACATTCATACTACTATATATTAAATATATAAGGTAATGTTAATTTCTTTCACTATGAGTTGTTGAAATTGAAACATACTTGCGAGACACACTTTAAAAGTTCACAGGACGTTGAGGCATTTAAGGGATCCATTTCGGGTTGCCCTTTTTTTTATGGCAACACGTGCATCCTTTTACAGGCATTTCAAAAAGCATTTAAAGGATAGTGTCCTGAATGTCGCGAGGGAATGACAATGGAGCAATTTTACCATAAACATGCCTCCTAGAAACATGTTTTAAATTTTTGAAAGCAATGTGTGTTTTGTTTTGGGCGCCAACAATGGGCAAAAGAATCGACCCGACCATCTCAATCATGTCGTGCTTGGAACGTTTCACCAAGGACGCCAAAGATGTCTGGGCATTCTCAGAGGAGGATGAATGGATGTAAACACCTCGGGAAATGTAGGGTCGTCGCAAAGTGAGGGAAGGATTTTACGATTCCGAAAAACCCGACATGTTGGGAAGAGAGCAATAAATAAGAAGCAGTAATAAAAAAGTAGTTTTCTTTCTCTACATTCAATATATTAAATATATACTATATATAAGGTAATTTCTTTCACTACATTAGCAATAAATAAGAAGCAGTAATAAAGAAGCAGCTTTCTCTCTCTACATTCTTTCTACATTCATACTCCTATATATTAAATATATACTATATATAAGGTAATTTCTTTCACTACATCAGCAATAAATAAGAAGCAGTAATAAAGAAGCAGCTTTCTCTCTCTACATTCTTTCTATATTCATACTCCTATATATTTGTCCATCGAAAAGTGTATCGCAATTTTGTAGAGTCTTGCATATTGAATATCCCCGTTGGAACTGAATTGCAAGTCAACGGATGCAAAAACATTAAATACTTTTGTACGAATAAAAGATTAATTTTTGTATAATCCCCTGGATCACGCGAGCAATTGTTTTGCCTCTCGCTACGAAAAGTCCTGCTCGATTTGATTTTGTCGGGAAAGCCCTCTCTGTAGGTTTACACGTTTCATGCCAAGGTTGGAGGGATGAAATGGTATGGGGCCACATCCCGATGGGTAGGATATTTGCAATGACCGCAGGGGTCTTTAGGAGTTTTAACGATTGGGTGTGCAGCAAGGTGATGGGTTGATAAAAAATGTACCATCTGATTTGATATTGGGTGTGCAGCAAGGTGATGGGTTGATAAAAAATGTACCATCTGATTTGATGTGGGGTGTGCAGCAAGGTGAATCCAGATGTGTTGATAAAAAATGATGCACTCTGTAAAAAAGGGGTAAAGAGATAGAGATGAAACGGGACTATTGCACCTATAGCAGGAAACATTGTAAATAAAGAATAAGAAACAAAAAAATTTTGTGTGAAGAAATTTTTAAATGAAAAAGGAAAACGACAGTCAAAACTGCCCTTTACAAGTAAAAATTTTTTTTAAATATATATATATATTATATATATATATATATATATATATATATTATATATATATTATATATATATATATATACAGGGTGTTTCAGCTAAGATGTTACAAACTTCTAGGAGAGGTAAGGGACAACAAGACGACTCGAAGTATATAGGCAATGCTGGGTCGGAAATTCTTTCCTAAGGCTCCACGCGCCGACAAAATTTAGGGTGCAAAACTTCAACTGGTCTTAAAAACGGGGGAAATTGTCGAAACGCTTTGGGTTTTGGTCAAAATTATTGTTATTATTTATTATTTCATTAAAAAAATTCTGAGCAATATTGCTGCTAAAACATCGCTACAGGGCGCCTTAGACTTTGGAACGCTAGGGAAAAAATTTTTCAATATTTTTTAAAGTTTTTTGATGGTTTTCATAAGTTGAAACTTTAACTTGAATTTTGATACCAGATTTGGTATCCTCCGGGGAAAATTGATGTAAAAAATCGAACATTGTTCAGGGCACTTAAAGCACAAACGGTGCTAAAAAACGAGCAAAATGTTGGATTTCGGTGCGGTTTGCGTGAAAAGCATTCCCTTGCTGACTAATTTGTTCAAAACAAATTTTGACATTGTTGTCAAATTTAAAACCAGAGGTGCTTCAGTAAAAGGCATTTCCGACCGACCTTTCCTATGTGATTCCGAGTTATCTAGGTGTACTCTTTCACCAACGAGGTAGAGTACCTAGACGACTCGGAATAACATAAGAAAGGTGGTCGGAAATGCCTTCCCTGAAGCAGTAAGACCATCGAAAGCCTGATACGTAGCCCAGGAATTGCAAGTGTCGTGGCAGTGAATAAAGCGAGCAGGGTTCTCGGCGAAAATTTTGAGAGAGTGTTAAAGGCAGAATATGCAAATTTCACCGTCGAGAGGTGAATTAGCCGCCAGAGGGACAGAACGATAAGAAGGAGTCCGCTGGAAGGAAGCTTTATTTCCATCGCACACAGACTGGCTGTACGATGGCAGAGTACACGAACGCAGAGGAATCTAATAGGACCCTACATTCTGCCTGATCGCCTGACTGGTCCACGCTACCTGATATTCTTGGAACAGGTTTTGCCAGAGTTATTGGACAGCGCACACGTTACCGCTGCGACTCGTACTCCCATGTGGTTCCAGCAAGATGGAGCCCCGCACATTTCAGTATTTCTGTTCGGAATCACTTGAATGCAACATGTGGTGAACGATAGATTGGCCGTGGAGGTCCAGTGCATTGGCCTCCCCGATCGCCAGACCATTCCTGTCTGGATTATTTCTTCTGGAGGCAAATGAAATCCTTGGTGTTCGAAACACCCGTAAAACAGCGCCGAGGAACTTGTAGTACGCATCAGTGCAGCAGCCGAGGAAATACGAAACACTCCAGAAATGTTATCGAATGTTCGACGCTCCATGAAGCGAAGATGTGAAGCCTGCATCACATGCGGCGGGCGTCAGTTCGAACACCTCCTTTGACAGCAGTTTTCCTTCTTTTCTTTACTTTTTTCTTTTATGATTATGTATAGCAGTTAGTAAACAGCTTTTTTCCTCCTATTTTGAGTCTTTCCTTGTGTTTTACTTCTTGTGATTTGGTACTTGTGTTTTTTACCCTCTTTTACTAAAATTTTTTTTGCTATAAAATTACTTTTTTTGCAACACACGAATCTCATTTAGGAGGAAAAATTGCTAGTAATTATTCGGCTTACACCCAACCACAAAATTATCCAAATGAGTTTCCAAGTTACAATGTCTGAAAGCGCCCTCTGGTTTTGATTAATGGCTACCAAGTCAAAATTTATTTTGAACAAATTAGTCAGTAACGGAATGCTTTTCGCGCAAAACCGCACCGAAATCAACATTTTGCTCGTTTTTTAGCACCGTTTGTGCTTTAAGTGCCCTGAACAATGTTCGATTTTTACATCAATTTTCCCCGGAGGATACCAAATCTGGTATCAAAATTCAAGTTAAAGTTTCAACTTATGAAAGCCATCAAAAAACTTAAAAAAATATTGAAAATTTTTTTCTAGCGTTCCAAAGTCTAAGGCACCCTCTAGCGATGTTTTAGCAGCAATATTGCTCAGAATTTTTAATGAAATAATAAATAATAACAATAATTTTGACCAAAACCCAAAGCGTTTCGACAATTTCCCCGTTTTTAAGACCAGTTGAAGTTTTGCACCCTAAATTTTGTCGGCGCGTGGAGCCTTAGGAAAGAATTTCCGACCCAGCATTGCCTATATACTTCCAGTCGTCTTGTTGTCCCCCTACCTCTCCTAGAAGTTTGTAACATCTTAGCTGAAACACC
>BMAU01001349.1:0-15639 GCA_019973935.1 Trichonephila clavipes | reverse complement strand
AGAGGGCGCCACGACAAAGACTTTAAAAAATATGTATCTGTTTTCTGTAACGCCATTTTTAGGCGAATTGAGTCAGTTCGAAAATCGAATAAAGATGGTTAATTTTTGTGGTGTGAATTCAAGTCGAATAAATCTCAAGAAAATCCCCAAAAGGAGTCATCTATTGTTTCTCATTTTCAGAATTAATGTTGGTGAGTTTATTTAAAACTTAGCTTTCCGGGAAAAAAGGTAAGCCAATCATTTTACTTTTAAATGAACTTACAAATCTAACATGGAGCCACCAGTGAGTAATGTTTATTCATTGTTGATGTATGCGTCATAAATCAAGTTTAATTCAGTAGATCATTTCCTGGAAAGTAGAATGTTTATTATTCTTACTAGAATCGAAAACGATAATGATCTTATATAATCGAAACTAGATGTATTCTGAAAATGAAATTCGCCTGAAAGAATTCTTAATCTTTTGATGTGTTTATTATTCTATTATTTGAGTCAAGAAACGTATGTCAATTAATTCGAAAATTATTATTATTGTTATTTGTGAATTTGAAATGCAAGAAATCTGAATTAGTAAATTCGAAGATTTTGTTTATTATTCTGAGTGACTGTATATTTATAGTAACTAATTCTGAAAAGCTGTATTTGAGTTCTATAGTTGCATTGAGTTATTATTTAAAAGATGGCTCCTACTAAAGGAAAAAGTAAAACACCATTAGTGTTCCAAACTCAGATAAAAGAAATCAAAAGGTATTCTGAAAATGTTGATAATGTTATAGAATCTGATAATATTCAGAGAGTTTTTGCCTTAAAATGTAATATATTAAAATGTCTAGAAAGATTAGAAGACAATTATTATGAGTTTTCTGTTTTGGAAGAATTTGTGGAAGATGTGGAATATGAAAACTTTACTAATTCTAAAGATTTGGCTGATTTGGCATTAGAAAAATTGAGTCATATTTGACTAGTATTAATAGCAAACTACAATTCGAAGAAAATAAATCGAAAGTGAATGCTTATTCTAACATAAATCTTCCTAAATATGATCTTCCACAATTTGCAGGTGACTTCAACTCTTGGTTGAGTTTTAAATCTATATTCTCTAGTTCAATTGATTCTAATGAATCTTTAACACATATTCAAAAAATTGCAATATTTACAAAATGCTGTCACTTCAGATGCTTCTAGATTAATAAAAGGATTCGCAATAACTCATGAAAATTATAAACAAGCATGGGAAACACTGTTGAATCGGTATGATAATCAGAGAGAATTGGCATTTTCCCAATGCAAAAGGTTCTTCTCTCTAAGAAATGTTAAACCCAATTCAGAATCAATTTGGGCCATGATAGACGTTTGTAATGAAGTACTCAGAAATTTTAAAACATTAGGATTAGAATGCAATCAATTGGTAGAACTTCTATTAGTATTTTCTCTTCAAGATAAGTTGGAAGATTCTATCAAAGTCAAATGGGAATTAACCCTTGAAAATAAAAATTTTCCTTCATTAAATAAATTTCTTTCATTTCTTGAAAAGCAGGCCAGAAGTCTTCAAGGTATCAAAATTACACCACTCAACAAAAAATCAAATAAAGTATCTCACAAGCCTTATTCACTTAAAACTACTGTAGAGTCAGATGACTCATGTAAACTTTGTTTTTCCTCTCATTCATTACATAGATGTGAAAAGTTTTTAAAGATGAATATACACTCTGTCGCAAAAAAATATATGCACCAGAAGAAATCAAGCTACAATCACGAAACTCGGCAAGAATGTAGTCTGGTAAGAGATATGCAAATGATTAAAATTTCGAAGCCAATGAGGCAAGGCTAAGTGTGCTATGCGCATATTAGTTGCGCAACTGGGAGAGTTTAAAAGCATGAGTACGAGCGCCGTACGGCTATCCAAACGAATCTGATGACTTTGATAGACGATATTGAGACTTAGAATGCCTCTAAGACGTAACCGGCGGCAGTACGAGCAGCTGACGGACTTTGATAGGGGCCGTATAATAGGCCTCAGAGAAGCAGGTTGGTCGAATAGACGTATCGGCCGCCACCTCGGTCAGAGCGATATGGTAGTTGCTCGGTGTTGGCAACAGTGGATCACAGAAGGTAGAGTGTACCGTCGCGGAGGGTCAGGACGTCCCAGGAACACAAATGATCGCGAGGATCGTGCAATCAGAAGAGTGGCCACTTCGGCACCAACAACGTCGCTAGCATCGATTCAACGCCACTTACCTCCTTCCAGACATCCAGTGCCATCAAGAGAAACCATAAGGAGACGACTGACCGAAGTTGGCTTGAGGAGCCGACGTCCGCTAAGACGCTTACCACTGACCCCATCATAGGCAGTGTCGACTGGATTTTGCCGACCTCGGGCAACTTGGAGTGTGACAGACTGGAGACGTGTCATCTTCAGTGATGAATCCCGATTCAGTCTCAGTGATGATGACCACCGCACACGTGTCTGGAGGCGCATCGGCCAGCGGTCCGATCCGGCATTTATTGTCGAGCGGCATACAGCAATTTCACAAGGTGTGACAGTGTGGGGAGCAATTTCTTGGGACACACGATCATCTTTAGTGGTCCTTCAAGGCACTTTGACAGCTCGCAGATACGTGGACGATATTTTAACGCCGATTGTGCTACCCATGCTATCAAGTCGCCCAGGTGCCATTTATCAACAGGATAATGCTCGTCCACATACTGCGCGACTCTCCCAACAATGTCTTCAAGGATATGACGTCCTACCATGGCCTGCCAGGTCACCAGATCTTTCGCCAATAGAGCATGTCTGGACGCGTTGGGAAGGCAACTGCAGCCGTCCCGAGATACAGGAGAATTAACTGCGCAGATGCAAAGACTATGGCAGGATCTTCCACAGGGGGTCATAAGTGATCTAATTGAATCGATGCCTCGCCGAATTTCGGCTTGTATAGCTGCCAGAGGTGGCTTTACTACTTACTGATTTTTAACCTTTTGCAAGCTGTAACCGCTTAATAAAATGATATTTTGTTCTAAATTTTTAATCATTTGTTTATTTTCATATACACTACATGCATACCAAATTTCGTGAATGTAGCCCAATTTCTTCTGGGTGCATATATTTTTTTGCGACAGAGTGTAAATAATCGCTGGAATTTTGTTAAAAAGTCAAAGTTATGCTTTAATTGTCTGCGAGGGAATCATAATGTTTCCTCATGCAAATTTACAACTTCTTGTCGTGCTTGCAAGCAAAGACATCACACCGTACTTCACCAGTTCCAAAGTAGTCCTAGAGAAATCCCTGTTAGTAATTCAAACCAAAATCTAGCTGCTACTAGTGACCAGAATGTAGTTCAGCCATTGGTTACATCTCAGGAACAGTTTTGCCTTGCAGGACAAATGAATTATTCCAATTCAATTTTGCTCTCTACAGCCATTGTTAGAGTTAAGAATAGTCAAGAACAGTATGTAAACTGTCGAGCCTTGATTGATGGCGGGTCTCAGACCTCTCTAATTACAGAATCATGCTCAAAAAATTTAAACCTTCCATTTTATGAGTCAGAAAATACTATTTTGGGTTTAGATAACAAAGTTGCTGCCTATGCTACTAAACGAGTAGAACTTCAACTTTCTCCTCATTTTAGTCAGGATATCTTTGCCGTAAATGCTTTAGTAGTAAAGGAACTCACTTGTAATTTGCCTAACTTCATAGTTTCAAAATTCGATTGGCCTCACATTAATGGGCTACAGTTGGCTGATCCTTCGTTTTATATTAGTCGACCTGTCGATATGATTCTGGGAGCTGATGTATTCTTTGATTTAATTCTGTATGGAAAAACATCTGGGACTAAAAATCAACCATCTGCTCTAAACTCAAGTTAGGCTGGTTGCTTTCTGGAAAAGTTTCCACAGCCTGTCAGAGACAAAAGAAGGTCATGTCTTTAATCAATTGCCATGCATTGCTTGACTTACAAAATCAAATAGCCAAATTCTGGGAAGTTGAGTCAATTCCAGATGCTAGTAACCTCTCAGAAGAAGATCAAAGAGTCGAAAAATTCTACCTCGATCACACAAGGAGAAATCGTGATGGTAGATATGTTGTAAGTCTTCCTTTCAAAAACGACAATGCATTGGGTGATTCTAAAGTCCAAGCCAAGAGACGATTCTTCTCGTTGGAGAAGCGCCTTCAGGCCAATCCAGAGTTAAGAGATAGATATGTAAAATTCATGCAAGATTATGAACATCTAGGCCATATGCAACTTGTCCCGAATTCAGAACTTTCGAAACCATCTTCTAAGTGTTTTTATTTACCCCATTTTGGAGTTGATAGGGAACAGAGCGAGAATACTAAGTTACGGGTAGTCTTTGATGCTTCTGCCAAAACTGATTCGAACTTATCCTTAAATGACATTCTTCATACAGGCCCCAAGTTACAAAATGAACTATTTAATATTCTATTAAAATTCAGATGTCACAGGATTGCTTTAACAGGCGATATAGAAAAGATGTTTAGGCAAATTCTAGTTAATGAAGATGATGTAGAATTTCAACGAATATTCTGGAGGGAGATACCTGAAGAATCGTTAAAAGAGTATCGATTACTCACTGTAACATATGGGACAGCTTGTGCTCCATATTTGTCCATTAGAACAATTCAGCAGCTAGCTGAAGAAGAAATCAAGAAGTTTCCAGAGGCATCTAAAGTTGCTCTAGAGGACTTCTATGTAGATGATCTTATAACAGGAACAAATTCGAAAGAAGACGCCAAGAAATTAGTAAGTCAAGTAATCGAACTCATGAAGAAAGGAGGTTTCCCGATTCGAAAATGGGCGTCCAATGAATCATCTGTGCTGGAATCATTACCTACAGAATTACGAAGTTCTTCGGGATCTGCACATAGAAGAGGATCATTTGATGAAAATCTTGGGAATCATATGGAATTCCAAGGAAGACACATTCAGAATCAACATAAGTCCACCAAATGAAGTTAGGCCAACCAAACGGCAACTCTTATCCACCATCGCTAAGATTTATGATCCTTTGGGATTCCTGTCCCCAACGACAATTCAGTTGAAGATCCTGATGCAAGATATCTGGAAAGAAAACATCTCTTGGGATAATCCTGTCACAGACTGCATTTTCGAATCATGGACGCAATTCAAGAATCAAATGAAGCACCTAGCAGAGATTCAGATTCCAAGATACCTTGCAGAAGACGCTACAGCAAAGCGAGTTCTTCTTATAGGTTTTTGTGATGCCTCCCAGCGTGCGTACGCTGCTGTTTTCTACTTAAGAACTGAGCTGGTTACCGGAAAAGTCCATGTTTCAATAACATCTAAGACAAGAGTAGCTCCTGTAAAATCGATAACCTTACCCAGACTCGAACTTTTGGCAGCTCTGCTTCTTTCTGAACTCTACGTTGTTGTGTTAGAATCTCTGAGAAAAGTAATTCAAATCGATAAGTCATTTCTTTTCTCAGACTCCCAAATTGTTTTGGATTGGCTAAAATCATCTCCCAGCAGATGGAAAATCTTTGTTGCCAATCGTATCTCAAGAATTCAAAAAAAGACTTCTGAAGCATCCTGGCATCATGTGAAGAGTCAAGAAAATCCTGCCGATTGTGCTTCACGAGGTATTGCAGCTTCCAAGCTAAAAGTTCATAAACTGTGGTGGTCTGGGCCACAGTGGCTAAGTCAGGATTCTTTACACTTTCCATCAATTGATTTGTCGACTTCCTGTGAAGAAGACGTGAAATGTGAGGAGAAATCATCCACCGTTCTTACTAATGTCTCAACATCAAGTCAAGGCAGCTATTTATTGGAAATCATAGCTAAGTATTCATCCTTCTCACGTTTAATTCGAGTCATAGCGTGGTGTAAAAGATACATCAAAATTGCAGATTATCTAGAGTTACTGGTGTGCTAACATCAAAAGAGGTAGATGATGCTACCAAGATAGTTATTCAAACTGTACAAGAATCACAGTTTCATTCCGAAATTCAACTCTTAAATAAGAAGCATCCTCTTCCCAACAGCAGCAAGCTTCTGCCTCTAAGTATTTTTCTGGACACCGATGGAATAATCAAAGTTGAAGGAAGATTAAAAATTCGAGCCTGAGTCCAATTCAAAAACACCCAATTCTCCTTCCTAAGAGCCATCACCTCACTAATCTGGTCATTCAGCATTTTCATCATATCAATTTGCACAGTGGACCTCAACTTACCTTATGCTGCATTCGACAGAAATACTGGATTCCTTCTGGCAGAGGAGTAGTCGGAAGACTTTTATCCAAGTGCCAAACCTGCTTTCGCTTCAAAGCTAAATCGGGTGAGCAGCTCATGGGGAATTTGCCTGCAAATAGGCTCAGTGCTGGCAGAGCGTTTTTAAATGTTGGCATCGACTTTGGAGGACCATTCATCACCAAACCCAACGTTTCTCGAAGCAAAGTAAAATTAAAATCCTACCTAGCACTCTTCATTTGCATGGCCACAAAGGCTGTGCACCTTGAGGTTGTTTCGGACCTCTCAGCAGATGCCTTTTTGGCAGCATTCCGGCGCTTCATATACAGACGAGGAAAACCAACCAACATGTTTTCCGACAATGCAACTAACTTCAAAGGAGCCTCTTCATATTTAAAGGAACAGTTAAAGCTAATCAAATCTGTTGAAGTGCAGAACTTTGTAACTCAAGAATCCATTACATGGCACTTCATACCTCCCACGGCAGCTCACATCGGCGGACTCTGGGAAGCTGGCATCAAGTCGACCAAGCAGCTTCTAATTAAAACAATGAAATCAGCTGTTCTGAACTTTGAAGAGCTTGTGACATTGGTAACGCAGATTGAAGCATGCTTAAACTCAAGGCCTCTAACTCCTCTGTCTAATGACCCTCAAGACCTGCAACCTCTTACGCCAGGACATTTCTTGATTGGTGCTCCAATGGCTTCTTTTCCAGAAGAGGTCCCTTCACAACCAGCGTGTTTAAAGAAGCGATGGAATTTAATTCAACATCTCCGAAGTCAGTTCTGGAGGAGATGGCACCTGGAGTACCTAAATCAATTACAACAAAGAACCAAGTGGAATAAACCAAGACGAAACCTGAAAGTAAACGATATGGTCCTTGTGAAGGAGGACAATCTCCCACCTCTGCAATGGAGCCTAGGCAGAGTTGTTCAAGTATTTCCAGGAGACGATGGTGCTGTTCGAGTCGTGGATGTCAAGACCCAACGAGGACAATTCAGACGTCCTATTACGAAGTGTTGCCTACTGCCAATTGAAGACTGAACTGATAGTCCAGGCGGGGGAGTATGTTTACAACTACCGTCAACAGAGGGCGCCACGACAAAGACTTTAAAAATATGTATCTGTTTTCTGTAACGCCATTTTTAGGCGAATTGAGTCAGTTCGAAAATCGAATAAAGATGGTTAATTTTGTGGTGTGAATTCAAGTCGAATAAATCTCAAGAAAATCCCCAAAAGGAGTCATCTATTGTTTCTCATTTTCAGAATTAATGTTGGTGAGTTTATTTAAACTTAGCTTTCCGGGAAAAAAGGTAAGCCAATCATTTTACTTTTAAATGAACTTACAAATCTAACAGTTGGGAAGCCAAAACGTTTGTAAATATTTTATCATTTTAGCCTTGTTTTCTTGTATACATTCCATGCAATCCATATGACTAGCAATGCTATTCCAGTTCCCACAACCCACGTCAACCACGATACGAGAAACATGAATGCTGACCACACAGAAGAAGTAATTTCTTGAGCGTAATATGACAAAGCTTCGGCAATCGTCGGTCGTTGACATTCCATTCTTTGATGAGGTAGACAATTGTAATATTGACAATCACACAACCGACATCATGTTTTTTCCACGTCTTCATTGTATCCATTGCATGTATTTTCCATTGTCTGGTCGGGACAGAAGGGTACCTTATCCACTGCTTCGGGTTGACAACAACTCAATGCTTTCACTTTACATACGGACGAACCGCTATGTAAAAAACATCCTGAATTGGATTGAATAGAATTATCAATATAAGATATGCCTACTCCTACAACTGTAGCCAAAGCAGTGACTGACAGCTTTTTTAATGAAAATTGTTTTAATTACTCCCTGCAATGCCTTATTCTTTTTGACGATGGCTTGCAAATGTTTGACATTTTTCACTGTACTTTTGAAAGCTTTAAATTTTCCAGTCACAGGTGGACGTTTGACAACCCATTTTTTCCATGCCACCATAACTTGTTTCGTAATTCGAAAAACAAGTGTCATAATATGGAGTCGACCGTTTGTATTTTTAACACCGGTAAAGGAGATGGCAGTGGAAAAAGAAACAATCATTTGACGAATATCATTTGTGAAAAACATTTAAATCAATATTTTGGTCTGGAAATATTTCATTCGTTTGTGGAAACATGCATGGCATTTTATTATATTGGATGGGTAATGAAACGTGTGGCAGGCATGTATTTCAAAAAGTATGATGTCATTCTTCCGCTACGACAATTTTATGACAAAATATATCGACCTAGTCAAGTGGCCCAAACAGAAGCGGATTTAAGGTATAGAATTAATCCACGAACCGATGAATTTGTGAAACATGCCCTACGTGAAGGTCGATTTTCCAAAAGTGATCGGATCATGTATGAACTTATTCGCAATTTATCCGAACCAATTGAAAAAATTAACAATAATCCCACAGAAGAATGTGAAAATGATCCGAAAGTTATTGTTTATATCCGATCCAAAATAGCCATTTCTGAAACGTTTATTGAAAAACTCTCCGTTCCAAATCGTATTAATAGCATTACCCTTTCCGTGGATGAAATGGAAACATCCATAAATAATTTGAATTTATCTGACAGTTATAAATACATGATGAGTCGATTCGAATATTCTACCCATTTGGTACAAGATTTGGAGAATCAAACCACAGAGCTACCACGGTTGATGTATAATGCAGTGTTTATAAAGGACGTGGGGTTGGTAGCCGTTTCTGATATTAGTGACCCAGATGTTATAGTTGTGCACGGTGCCACAAGGGGAAACGTTAAACCAAATGATTATGGATTTTATGATGAATTAGTTATAGCTCAACCAAAAGAAGTCATCAATTCAAATCCAAGAATTGCTACACACCGACTATCTACTCATAACGCAATCAATAAAGCATTTACAACCAGTTGTATTTAAACAGCAATAATTCTAAAAAAAAAAAATTTTTTTTTTTTACATAATATTTTTATGAAGCAGTCACACAATATTTTATAAAGTTGTTACAATAGTTTTATTATCCACTTAGGCAAACTCTATTTTACTTTCTTCCACATCATACACAAGTGATGTATCCCAAGTTTTTTTATGCTTGCTAGGAATACAATTCACTACATTCTCCTCAGCATCATCTTCTTCTAGAGCACGTTTTTCCACTGATCCATTAAACTCTGGGGGCACAAAATATTGATCTTGATTGGGTTCCACTTGTGCCAAAAAACTCAAATCTCCCAAACATACCTTGGTTTGTTTCAAATTTGACTCGGGAAAAGCCACCATTTTCAATACTCGGCCTCCGACTCACACCATATACCTGGAAGCATCTTTTATGGCATAAAAATACCGCATATTCAATTCAACTTCCATAATGGCAATAAATGTATCGGTAAAATAGGATTTGATTTGAGCTCCAAGCCGATTCACCAAATTCTCCCCATTAAAGACACTTATATCTGCAATACAAGGTTGATTGCAATCGAAATTCAGTTTGACACCTTTGGAAGCCATACTTTCGATGGCATTGCTACAGTGGTAGCAGTACAAGCTGCACGTTCCAAAATTTACTTTGACAGTATCGGACAAGCGAGCCTTATTTGGATCCACATCATTCGTCATTGCTTTCGTTAACATATTCATCGGAGAAGACTCTTTGATAGTAATTGAAAGGGGTAGATTGGTTGTAGCTTTCGTATAGGGTCTATAGACATTAGAAATTCCAACTACAATTATCTTTAGAGACTTGTCTGCATCTTTCAAATTTTGCACCCTAAATTGGTTGTTTAAACTTATACGCTCGGCTGAAAACATGTTTTATGCCTTCTTTTGAAACTGCTGATAGCGAACACAATTGGCAAGCTGTGACTTCTAATCCAAAGTCACTAAATTGAGAGAAGTATGATCCGATTCACGGACCATGTCCTGTACTTTGTTGGCCAAGACAGGTGTTTTTAAAATCTGATCCACAAGAGTTGAATAAGCATCCATTTCCATCGTAGTAAGTCTACTTGATTAGTTGTGTATCCAGTAAAGTGTCTAAAGAATATGTATTGTACAACTAGGCCGTTGTCTTGCTTATAAACTCTCTCTCTAAAAAAAAAATTAAATTTTTTTTTTCCTAATTATTATTATTTATTTGCATTTTCTTTTTGTATTTTTCATCACCTTGACAACTTCATGAATAGTCGGCCCTTGCCAAAGTTGTTTCTCCAAAATATTTTCAATTTTCTTCCAAGTATTGCCAATAAATCGGTCATTTTGTTTTCGTAGTACGTTTCCATTCCTAACCGACACTTCATACACGTGTCCGTTTTGCAATCCTTTTTCCAATGTTTTGAAACGCCGGTATAAACCAGGTTTTTCCTTGCCGGGTAACCAAAAAAACCATCCATGTACACTACATCTAGTGAATGAGTATGTTTCACTTTAACAATTTTGTCTGTCTTGGTATCGTGAATAATGTAACCATCAGTTTCATTCCGAATCATAGGGAGATCTTCGATCCTGTGATAGTATTTTTGCGTTTCATATCCTTCTGGTAAGGAGAGGTGTTGCAAAAAATTGGTCAACACAATTTCCCGATTCCATTGAACGGTTGGAAACCCCCTGACTTGATACACGTCCAGCAACACGACTGTACCATTGGATAGTTTTTCGGCTGAAAAGACGATTCCATCTCCCAAGGTAATTCCTTTGTGAATTTTGTGAATACCTCCTTCCCATTTTTCCTTAATGTAATTAGGAAAACTATACACTAATCCAAAGGTGCCATCCAATTTATGAGCGACGACTCCTTCCAAACCCTGAAAATTGGCAACACAGGTGACGGGTTTACGGGAAAGTGTTTCATTGATATGATATGGAGGAGGGGAAAAGGAACGAAAATACTCATACACTTTCCAATGTTTTCCCAAATCTTCTAGTAATTGTTCAGTGTCAAGTTTTTGAATAGGTTTGGTTTTACGAGCATATGCTTTATTGGGATAAAATTCATCTTTTTCGTCTTTTTCCGGTTCTTCATAATTATCTACCACTACAGCGTCTATATCGTTATTGTCCAATTCAACTGCAGCAGGAATATCCTCTGGTTCAAAGTTATCCGCGGTAGGATTACTTTCCGGTTTTCTTATCCTCCAGTTTTACGTGATCTGCAGCAGGATTATCCTCCAAGACTAATTCGAAGTGATCTACAGCAGGGTTACCCTTCAGTTCTACGAGATCAGTAGGATTATCTTCCAAGACTGGTTCAACGTTATCTATATCCATAGCCTCCAAATCGGGTTGGGCATTATCCATAACCTCTAAAACGGGTTGGGCATTATCCATAACCTCTAAAACTGGTTGGGCATTATCTACAATAAAATTACCATTATTTATGTTCATATCCTCTTTCCCCAGCAAAGGAGGTTGGTTTTTAAAAGTTTCACGAATAGCTAAATCAACTTTAGGAGGGTTTACTTCATCCTCTGGTTTATTCAATAAGCGAGCAATTTTTACCACTTTGCGAGGTGTAGAATTTCTAGCAGTTTTCAGTTTCCTTTTTGAATTATTGAGTTGAATATTCATTGCTTTATTTACATGGAAAAAAGAGCTCAACATGCTCATCATTACGTTGTGGTTTATTCTGTTATTTGTCTGCTGGAATCATCGTTTGTACCAAGCTTACATCAAATTAACCTGGTATACATTGTATCAGCAAGTAATGCCTGAGAAATGGCGAAAGTACATGATTCAAGAAAAAATTAAGGTTGGATGGATCGAATCGTCATTGGAACGTTGGCTGCATGTGCACTCTACACGAGCGGAGTGATTGGATTATGCATTATAATTACTCGTAGATGGTACTGTGTTCTGTTTTTCCTGATCAATATTGCTGTATTTGCTATCCTTGTGGCAGGTTATTTAAAGAAATGGAATGCATTGGTAACATTTGGAAAAAATTTTGATGACTGTTATTGGTTCTGCAAATTATCTCAGTGGTGGAAAACATGAAGTGAGATAAGTGTAAGAAGAATCATCACTCAAAACATTTAAACACACACACATACTAAAAAAAATTTTTTTTTAATAACTAGGTTATATAAAGAATGTCTTACCACACTTTTCTTCAATCATTATTTGGAAGTCAGTATACTTTGCATCGATCCTATTTGCACGGAATACATTTATATTGTTTGTTTGTCATTACTCTGGTGATATCGTTGTGTGCCTACGCCACTCATCATATTAATCAGGAAAGTCTCAAGACTTTTGATCAAAGAGTTCATACTCTTCGAATGAAATATGCCGCCGCTGAACGTTCCGCTCATGCTTGAACCTATTCTTGGCAATTATAATGCGCATATTCGGAATTTTATTCATTTTTTAGATACTCGAGTAGATTGCGTGCTGATTTACGATGGACCTCTGGATATTCATCAGCATATTCGAGAACGGACCACGTATGCTCTCTCGGTACAACATCGACCGACCAAGAAACTTTTGCGTAATGTTTATCCCATCATGTTGGGATCTCAAATAGATTTGGCCATTCGTCATCAGCAAGTGTGTACCTTTGAAGCGAATATTCCTACCGTTTCTAATGCCTCGTTTCAAGAAGTGGATATTGGCCGTGGTTTCTTTATCATTTGTGGATTTTTGCGTCATTTACCCTATTTTTTTACCAATGATTCGACTCACACGCACACGGTACAGAAAAAAATAGTTCGTGTGGTTACCTACGATGCTTTGGATCGGGGTAAAGAATTGAGCTATTACGTGACGGATTGTCCACCTAAAAAACGGGGAGATATGATTGTGGTGGGAAACGATGGTTCCGAATCTATCGAACAAGTGGATTATTTTTTTGATCATTGTCCTTACCGGACAGATGCTGCTGCTTATATGGCCCAAGTGTATCAACAGAATCGATTTGATATTGACTCATTGGTCAATAAAATTGTAGTGAGTCCTGGTCATTTGTTTACCAAACTCTTTGTCAAATATTTGTATGCACCCCTGTGGAAAGGAAATTGGTCCCTGATTAAATCCAAAACGGCTTTGGTGGTCAAATCCATCGAAACAGGATGCTTATTGCACGTCTTGTCCCGAAAAACAGTTTACTTTAAAGAAGGTAAATCGGCCGGTAAAATGACGGTGATGCCTCATGAATCTCATCGAGAAATTGGATCCAATGGAGAAGTGTTTGTGGAAAAGACCACTGGATGTTATCGAGAAATCAACATGCAAACGTATCCTCTTAATCCCTACTTGTCGTATCTAATTGTATGTCAAATGTCCAATAAAGTCAAACATAATTCAGTTCCTTCCTTCCACGATAGTTATTTGGGATTTTTATGCATTTTGGGTTGTTTTGAAACGAAAAATGTGGGAAGAACCATCATGATGGTACTCAACATGGTCGTATCTACCTGTGATGCGTTGGATCCCGTGTTTCACGACGCTCAGCACGATGCCTTATGGACGTGGTTACAATTGGAACCCGACTCCCACATTCACCCTCATTACTTTGTCGTCGTCAATGAAGCCTGCATTCCTGTCACCGAGGCCTGTTTTCAAAGTATTCAACTCGATGCTCTCAAACAACAGTTTCAACATGTAGAATGTTTTGTAGAATCCAATTTCATGTACATACGTTACAACAGTGCTTCTCAAACTTTCAATACTTGCGCCCCCCTTTTCGATCACAATTTTTATCGCGCCCCCCTTATACATTAATCATGTACTGAATGCAATAATAATGCCCTTTGACGCTAAAGCTACAATAGGCGATCTTCATTATAAACCATACAAATTAGTAACATAAGTATTAAAATTTTGTATACTTCTTTTAAGCAAAAAATAAATAAATAAAATAATAGGATAATTATTATGTTATTTTTCCTTTCTCTAATTTTTAAATTGGAACATATTGTAAAATGCGGTGACTGCTTAGAAGACAAAATATAGATATCTGCTAAATATACAAAAGGAACTCAGAGGGTGAATTTCTAATCATAAGCATTCCTTATAAAAACTTTGCTTTGCAAGACAAGGCCATGGAAGTCGTTAATACTTATTAAACTTGTTCTTAATTTAGTATTAAATAATTAGTTATAAAATACTCTGTGCAGCACTGATACATTGAACGTCTACCGGCTGAAGTGCCCGCTCTTTGCCCGAGTTCATTTATAAGAAAATAAAACATTATGGATATAATAGCTGAATTGTAACGAGTGCAAAGCCAAGCGCTCGACAATGTTTACAAAAATGTATAATGATTTTTTTAAAATGGTTGCTCAAATTATAATTAGCTTTAAGCGAATGGTAATTTTAAGCCTCACAGAATTAGCATTTATATTTGATGTTAAATAATGAACAATAATATAAAATTCCGATGAAGAATAACTGTATTATTTTTAATATTTAAAGCGAAAAGACTTCAACATGATTTAACCGGGGAGCAGGCGCGCACTGGATACGGTCGAGCGGGTTTATTGAGTCACCCTAATCTTTTTTTTTTTTTTAAATTATTTTATTGTACACGATACAAATCGTTATTCCAGTGAATAATTTAACTAAGAGAAAGTTTTCATACTTACTTTCAAGAACTTTTCAATTTTTCTTTGGTAACAATTAAACAGTTTTGCCAGAATTAACGATTTCGTAATCTGTGCGTCCCGCGCGACCACTTCCGGGTAAAAAGTGTATTCATTATGATTATATGAAATTGTGTAAAACGTTATTCGCGCTATGCTTTATATGTATAGAGTACTCGTAAAAACAAGTCTTGGCCAAGTAATTCTTCAAAGTGTGCTCTCCATGGTTTTCCAAATATAATAAAACTCTTTTGCATGGAAAAAAGCGTAACAGAGAAATACATTACTTACAACTTCCCTAAATGAGAAACAAACACATAAAAGAGGGGTCATAACTAACTGTTCCAATAACTTAAAAGGTTAAACAGATTACAGCTAAAATATGTGCAGTATTTCAAAAATAATGACAGTGATGAATTTTTTATGTACCTAAATTTTTTCGATTCTGCGTCTGGGATCTGTTTTTTCTCTGAAAGAATTATATGTTAGGTTTAAACAGAAAGCGTAGTAAAAAAATCTCTCATCATGATTACAGCAAATCAAATAAAAGTTTTTTTATTTGGTTATAGGATCAAAGATAGCTAATTAGATATAAGAAGTTTTTATTTTTGTTGACTTAATATCGCACGCGCGAGCCTATAAATTATATCAGAATAAAAGTGCATTTTTTTTTATCTCTGAATATATTTTGTTTTAATTCATTCCAGTACATTAATTATTTTTAAATATTTTATTAATTATTTTTAAATACTTTATTAATTATTTTTAAATATTTTATTTTCGAGTACTCGCGCCCCCTCGTAGGA
>BMAU01001345.1:5000-92645 GCA_019973935.1 Trichonephila clavipes | reverse complement strand
TTTTAATTAAAGAATCCACAGAAAAGGAATAATTACAATTAACTTCAGTATTATTGTCTTTATCATTTGCTCGTATTCTCGCTATCTCTAAATCAAGCTTAGACTTTTCTCTTATTTTTCTAACTCTAATTGTTGACTTTCATATACTTCCTCTTCTTCGATAATTAAATTTGCTTAACTCCATGCACTGAATCAGGATCGTTTTTGTATCTATCACAGTTTTTATAACATCCATGAAGTCTAAAACAGTTAGTTTATCACTCACACTAACAACTCCCCTAATTCAGCGATCTCGCCCCTAAGTCTTCTTGCCCCTTTAAACATCGTTAAAGTTTAAAGTCTCGATTTTTAACGAAAGTCAAAAACTACAGCACATACCTCGTATTTTCTTACTGCATAGGCTTCGCTCCGGTTGAGACGGACCAGAAATGATGGTGCACAAGTAAAAACTCACAATAAGAGTTCTCTCCTCAGTAAGTGTGGACTGTAGTTTTATTACTTGCTGCCTCAGCTCGCCTCGCTCCTGACTCCTTACTCGGTGGAGTCAGAGGGGGTTACACATGATAATCGTAAGACACCTGAGCGCTAGAGGGCGCTCTACATTTTACATACGATTTTTTGCACATCCGCAATGAATGCAAATAGGTGCTTTCTAAAGCGAACCATTATTGAAAAAAGGTCATTTTGAGCAACTCCCCCATTGTATTGTAGAGTTTAAAGAATAACCGTTTGTAGTTGCACTCGACGCATTAAAAACTACTCTCAATTTACTTGTTTTTTTATCAGGCGATAAACACCAAGATGTGGGTATGAAATACATTCACACTCCTCTTTCTCATCTACCTCTTGCATATGGCCTAGCTCTTTATACTCTTTAAAAAATCTCTATATAATTTTTAAATAGTTAGGCTCACGCTTTAATCTATTCCATAAAAATTTAATTTTTAAGGGCAATATCTTTTGACTGGCCTAAACAATTTGGATCCTTTTTAAATGGCATAGATACTATGTATCTTCCGTACTATCTCTAGTATGATTTTTTTTAAAATGCTCCTCACAAATTATCGTTTCCTTATTTTTATTGTCTCCAGGTTCAACATTTTCGATTTCCCAAAATCTCCTCATTGTCTTTTCTAAATCGACATTATCTTTGATTAACCCACAGTGAGGTTTATTTTCACTAGAAACTGGAATACTCCCACTCGCAATATAGCCGAAGACTGTATTCTGAAAAAATTAATTTTGTATTTAAAAGATTTGTTTGTCTGGTAAAAGAATTTCATAAAGATTTCTGCTCCTAACAATAAATCAATATTTCCCGGAATGTTGAAATTTTCATCCGCTAATTTCTCTCTACTGAAAATTACCCAAACTAACGTTAAATGGTTGAGAAGAGGAATCATATCCGTAATTCGCGGCACTACAAAAAAGTCTGCATTAGTTTCATAACTATTTCCTCTGTTTGCAATTGTTGCATTAACGCGCGATTTAATCGTTAACTCTGAATTATTTAATCCTGAAACTAAAATGTTTATTTTCTCTCTTTTAAATTGAGTCTATTCATACACTGTTGCGAAATAAAATTGCTTGTTGAACCACCGTCCAACAGCGCTCTGACTTCTGCATTTTCCCAAAGGAATCTCTAATGAAACAAATCGCGGTTGAAAGTAAAACGGATTTCGATTTTACGTAACTCGTTGCAGTAAACAGATCTCCTACACCCTGAGAAGACACCTCTTTCAAATCTCCCTATGTAATTTATGGGTTTGAACAAAGACGCCTTCGCTGAAAGTTGACTCATCGAGGATTCCTCTGTTTCCGGCTCTTTCTGCCCCCCAATGAAGAAGGTTGAATGACCCTTTCACTCGTAAAATTTGGGTCTCCAGAGAAACACAGAAAGAATGATGCTTTTTTTGGCAGCATTTACAAAGAACTTTAGATTTACAAAACTTGACTCTATTACAAATTTAAACAATTAAAACACAAGGAATTATTTTTAACAAGTTCTACCCGTTTATTTACTGATAATTGCTTATATTGAGGACATTTATTTAAAAAATGACTATCAGATTGACACAAAACACATTTTTCCCTTGACATCTGAGAAAAATACTCTAGACATATTTTTAAATTTTGATTTTTGCGACAATAATTAATATTCTCACTCAGTGGTTTTCCTCGCGATGAATAAAATAAATCAATTTCTTTTCCCAACGTTAAAGGATCAAACCATTTATCTGCTTGTCTGACACTAATATGCGATGCGGTTTCTTTATCTAAAGTACTAAATATTTTGTCTGAAACTATTAATTGTTTTAATACCTCGAAATTTGAAACATTTCTCAATTTTAAATAGTATTCCCAATTTGTTGTTAATCTACTCGCAAACTGGACATGGAATTCACAATTTTGCCGTGTTGCTTTCTTAAAATTCTCTAAACACGATTGAGGAGTTGGCTCAAATTCTTGGAGTATTATGGACTTTATTTTATCATAATTTTTAAGATCCTCATCGTTCAGATATATAATGATATTTGCAGCTTTTCTCTAATAAATTTAACAAAATCTCAGGCTTAAATTTATCAGTAACACTTTTGGCTGCAAATGCACGTTCTAATGATAAAAAAGAAACTCCATCCCTCAGGTTTGTCGGGAATTTTTCACTGTAAGTGTGCGGATACTTTTAATTAAAGAATCCACAGAAAAGGGGGAATCATTACAATTAACTTCAGTATTATTGTCTTTATCATTTGCTCGTATTCTCGCTATCTCTAAATCAAGCTTAGACTTTTCTCTTATTTTTCTAACTCTAATTGCTGACTTTCGTCATACTTTCTTTCTTCAATAATTAAATTTGCTAGCTCATGCACTGAATCAGGATCGTTTTTGTATCTATCACAGTTTTTATAAGATCCATGAAGTCTAAAACAGTTAATTTATCACTGACACACAACTCTAATTCAGAAGCGATTCGCCTCAAGTCTTCTTTTTTGCTCCTTTAAACATCGTTAAAGTTTAAAAGTTCGATTTTTCAACGAAAAGTCAAAAAACAACAGCACATACCTCGTATTTTCAATGCATAGGTCTCTCCGGTTGAGACTGGACCAGAATGTTGGGTACACAAGTAAAACTCAAGAAAAAAAGGTCTCTCTCAGTAAGTGGACTGTAGTTTTTATTACTTGTTGCTCAGCTCGCTCGATTTGACTCCTTACTCGATGGAGTCAGAGGTTACACAGATTCGTTCGACACTATGAGCGCTAGAGGGCGCTCTACATTTACATACGTACACTGAACATGCCGCCCGGCCTTGCAATGTTTTTCAACATGCAAGATTTACATAGAACATAATCATAAAGATAACACACAGAAATACAATACTTCAAAATACAAACAAAACAACATACAAATGAAGACAATGTATAAAGCAATTGATAAATCACACAGAATTTTTTTTTTAAAAAAAAAAAAATACTATTCTACACACAAACATTACTATCTGAAGGGTTATATATGCTACTTCACACACACACTGTTTCAATTGGTAGAATGCACAGTTTCTCGAAATGGGTCTCTTAAATATACCTCTAGTGGTTTTGACTTCCACTACTCTTACTTTAGAATCCTTTCCTGGATAAATATTGTTGATTCTACCTAATGACCATTGACATGAAGGTAAATTATCCTCTTTTATTATAACCATATCTCCAATTTTAGCATTCTTTTTCTCAAAATGCCACTTATTTCTCTGCTGCAAACTATTTAAATAGTCTACACTCCACCTTTTCCAAATTAATTGAATTATTTTTGTAACTTTCTGCAAATTATCCAACCTATTTTCATTTAAATTAGTTAAATCAGGCTCAACAATTGATGTAATTGATCTACCTATCAAAAAATGAGAAGGAGTCAATACATTTAAATCATCTAAGTCAGAAGATAATGGGACAAGAGGACGAGAATTTAACATCCCCTCTATTTGGATAATCACGGTCAGAAACTCTTCATATGTTAATCTAATGTTACCTACTACTCTCTTTAAATAGAACTTAAAAGATTTAACGCCTGCCTCCCAGAGACCTCCAAAATTTGGGGCTCTAGGGGGGAGGAATTTCCAATCTATTCCTTCAGAGGCCATATAACTTGCAAGTGCCTCATCAGGTTTACACACCAAATTAAACATTTTTTTAAGTTCTATATTTGCACCCACAAAATTTGTTGCATTATCAGAATACAACTTAGCACATTTACCTCTTCTAAATATAAAACGCTTAAGTGTAGCAATAAATGCATTAGAGGTTAAATTAGTCACAATATCTAAATGCACAGCTTTAGAAACAAAACATATAAATATACAAACATAGATTTTGTTATATACACCTTTTCTCTGCCCTTTATACTTAATGTAAAAGGGGCCACAGAACTCCACACCTGACACATTGAATGGATAATTTTTAATAACTCTATCCTTTGGCAAGTCAGCCATTATTTGATCAGTGCAAGTAGGATTGGCCTTACAACAAATTACACAATTATGAACAACTTTTCTACAAATATTACGGCCATTCAATATCCAAAAATTTTGCCTGATCTGATATAACAAGGATTGTGGACCACTATGTAAAAACTTTTTATGAAAATACTCAACTATTAAATAAGTCAATTTATGTTTCGAAGGCAAAAAAATTGGAAATTTCTTGTTATAATTAATATCACTATTTCTCAATCGACCTCCAACTCTCAAAATCCCTTCACTATCAATAAATGGATTGAGTGTTTTTACTCGACTGTTGGAAGGTACCATGACAGAATTTTGAATACCATTCATCTCTACTTTAAACTCTTCCTTTTGTACTAATTTCAATAAAAGCTGTTCAGCCTTTTTTAATTCTCCTAACTCTAGAGGCCCAATTCCTTTGCTTTCTTTGCTCTTACAATTATAAACAAATCTACAAATAAAACTTAAGACACGAATAATTTTAAAATAGTCATTACTAAGGTTAAGTAAATTATTTACAAAAGAGTTAGTAGCAGAATCAAGAAAAAGTTAGAAAAGTCACTACAGTTTTTAAGTTCACCTGGATCCTTGATCACTGCAACAGGAATTTGTCGTTGTGGGTACTGGTTGCTCATCAGAAATTTAGGACCATTCCACCACAACTCACAGGTTTTAAGTTTTAGAGAATCCATTCCTCTGGAAACGAAGTCGGCAGGATTGTCCTCTGTTGCCACATAACGCCATTGCTCACTGGAAGTCATCTCCTGGATTGTAGCAATCCTGTTAGCCACAAAGGTTTTTAGTTGATATGACTCCTTCCTTATCAATGACAAAACTATCATGGAGTCACTCCAAAGAAAAGTATTAGTCACATTTAATTTTAAAGCTTGCTTGACACGATGCACTAATTTTGCTAACAGCACAGCGGCACATAGCTCAAGTCTGGGAATCGTTGTTTGCTTGGTAGGCGCAACTCGGGATTTACTGGCAATAAGATGCACAAGCATCTTTCCATCTGAAGTTGTGGATTTGCAGTAGACGACAGCTCCATATGCTGACTGGGACGCGTCGGAGAATCCATGCAGCTCGATCACTTCCGGTTGCTCTACCACAATGCATCGATTGATGTTGATGTCATTTACTACCTGAAGTGATTCGACAAATTGTCGCCATTCTCTATTGATTGTATCTGGAAGCAAATCTGTCCAATCAATCTTTAGCATCCATAATTTTTGAAGGAAGATTTTCGCCTTCGCCACCACAGGACCTAAAAGACCAAGAGGATCATATATCCTGGCGATGGTTGACAAAACATCCCGTTTGGTATTTAATTCGTGCAAGTCTATTTTCACTCTGAAGGAGAAACAATCATGCTTGGGGTTCCAATAAACACCCAACACTTTTATCTCTGATGAATCTGAAAAATCATAATTTTCGGAAACCTCAATCAATTCCGTATTATTTCCGCACCACTTATGCAAAACCATACCTCCTTTAGCGAAGATATTGATCAGTTGATTTTTCAGTTCTTTTGCTTCTAATAAGGTCTCTGCACCGGTAAGTACATCATCAATGTACGTGTCACTCATCACAACTGAAGACCCTAATGGAAAATTCCCTTCCTGCTTCATCTAGGGCTAATTGTTTTAGCGTACGTGTCGCTAAAAATGGTGCACTCGTTGTTCCATAGGTCACAGTTGACAACTCAAACGTTTTTATTGGTTCTCGTCCATGTTCTCTCTCCACAGAATGCGTTGAAGTTTACGCTGATCTGGATTAATCCAAATCATTCGATACATTTTTTGCACATCCGCAATGAATGCAAATAGGTGCTTTCTAAAGCGAACCATTATTGAAAAAAGGTCATTTTGAGCAACTCCCCCATTGTATTGTAGAGAGTTTAAAGAATAACCGTTTGTAGTTGCACTCGACGCATTAAAAACTACTCTCAATTTACTTGTTTTTTTATCAGAGCGATAAACACCAAGATGTGGTATGAAATACATTCCACACTCCTCTTTCTCATCTACCTCTTGCATATGGCCTAGCTCTTTATACTCTTTAAAAAAATCTCTATATAATTTTAAATAGTTAGGCTCACGCTTTAATCTATTCCATAAAGAATTTAATTTTTTAAGGGCAATATCTTTTGACTGGCCTAAACAATTTGGATCCTTTTTAAATGGCATAGATACTATGTATCTTCCCGTACTATCTCTAGTATGATTTTTTTTAAATGCTCCTCACAAATTATCGTTTCCTTATTTTTTATTGTCTCAGGTTCAACATTTTCGATTTCCCAAAATCTCCTCATTGTCTTTTCTAAATCGACATTATCTTTGATTAACCCACAGTGAGGTTTATTTTCACTAGAAACTGGAATACTCCCACTCGCAATATAGCCGAAGACTGTATTCTGAAAAATTAATTTTGTATTTAAAAGATTTGTTTGTCCTGGTAAAAGAATTTCATAAAAGATTTCTGCTCCTAACAATAAATCAATATTTCCCGGAATGTTGAAATTTTCATCCGCTAATTTCTCTCTACTGAAATTACCCAAACTAACGTTAAATGGTTGAGAAGGAATCATATCCGTAATTCGCGGCACTACAAAAAAGTCTGCATTAGTTTCATAACTATTTCCTCTGTTTGCAATTGTTGCATTAACGCGCGATTTAATCGTTAACTCTGAATTATTTAATCCTGAAACTAAAATGTTTATTTTCTCTCTTTTAAATTGAGTCTATTCATACACTGTTGCGAAATAAAATTGCTTGTTGAACCACCGTCCAACAGCGCTCTGACTTCCTGCATTTTCCCAAAGGAATCTCTAATGAAACAAATCGCGGTTGAAAGTAAAACGGATTTCGATTTTACGTAACTCGTTGCAGTAAACAGATCTCCTACACCCTGAGAAGACACCTCTTTCGAAATCTCCCCTATGTAATTTATGGGTTTGAACAAAGACGCCTTCGCTGAAAGTTGACTCATCGAGGATTCCTCTGTTTCCGGCTCTTTCTGCCCCCAATGAAGAAGGTTGAATGACCCTTTCACTCGTAAAATTTGGGTCTCCAGAGAAACACAGAGAAGAATGATGCTTTTTTGGCAGCATTTACAAAGAACTTTAGATTTACAAAACTTGACTCTATGCAAATTTAAACAATTAAAACACAAGGAATTATTTTTAACAAGTTCTACCCGTTTATTTACTGATAATTGCTTATATTGAGGACATTTATTTAAAAAATGACTATCAGATTGACACAAAACACATTTTTTTCCCTTGACATCTGAGAAAAATACTCTAGACATATTTTTAGAATTTTGATTTTTGCGACAATAATTAATATTCTCACTCAGTGGTTTTCCTCGCGATGAATAAAATAAATCAATTTCTTTTCCCAACGTTAAAGGATCAAACCATTTATCTGCTTGTCTGACACTAATATGCGATGCGGTTTCTTTATCTAAAGTACTAAATATTTTGTCTGAAACTATTAATTGTTTTAATACCTCGAAATTTGAAACATTTCTCAATTTTAAATAGTATTCCCAATTTGTTGTTAATCTACTCGCAAACTGGACATGGAATTCACAATTTTGCCGTGTTGCTTTCTTAAAATTCTCTAAACACGATTGAGGAGTTGGCTCAAATTCTTGGAGTATTATGGACTTTATTTTATCATAATTTTTAAGATCCTCATCGTTCAGATATATAATGATATTTGCAGCTTTTTCTCTAATAAATTTAACAAAATCTCAGGCTTAAATTTATCAGTAACACTTTGGCTGCAAATGCACGTTCTAATGATAAAAAAAAAAACTCCATCCCTCAGGTTTGTCGGGAATTTTCACTGTAAGTGTGCGGATACTTTTAATTAAAAAGAATCCACAGAAAAGGAATCATTACAATTAACTTCAGTATTATTGTCTTTATCATTTGCTCGTATTCTCGCTATCTCTAAATCAAGCTTAGACTTTTCTCTTATTTTTTCTAACTCTAATTGCTGACTTTCGTCATACTTTCTTTCTTCAATAATTAAATTTGCTAGCTCATGCACTGAATCAGGATCGTTTTTGTATCTATCACAGTTTTTTATAAGATCCATGAAGTCTAAAACAGTTAATTTATCACTGACACACAACTCTAATTCAGAAGCGATTCGCCTCAAGTCTTCTTTTTTTGCTCCTTTAAACATCGTTAAAGTTTAAAGTTCGATTTTTCAACGAAAAGTCAAAAATCAACAGCACATACCTCGTATTTTCAATGCATAGGTCTCTCCGGTTGAGACTGGACCAGAATGTTGGGTACACAAGTAAAACTCAAGAAAAAGGTCTCTCTCAGTAAGTGGACTGTAGTTTTTATTACTTGTTGCTCAGCTCGCTCGATTTGACTCCTTACTCGATGGAGTCAGAGGTTACACAGATTCGTTCGACACTATGAGCGCTAGAGGGCGCTCTACATTTACATACGTACACTGAACATGCCGCCCGGCCTTGCAATGTTTTTCAACATGCAAGATTTACATAGAACATAATCATAAAGATAACACACAGAAATACAATACTTCAAAATACAAACAAAACAACATACAAATGAAGACAATGTATAAAGCAATTGATAAATCACACAGAATTTTTTTAAAAAAAAATACTATTCTACACACAAACATTACTATCTGAAGGGTTATATATGCTACTTCACACACACACTGTTTCAATTGGTAGAATGCACAGTTTCTCGAAATGGGTCTCTTAAATATACCTCTAGTGGTTTTGACTTCCACTACTCTTACTTTAGAATCCTTTCCTGGATAAATATTGTTGATTCTACCTAATGACCATTGACATGAAGGTAAATTATCCTCTTTTATTATAACCATATCTCCAATTTTAGCATTCTTTTTCTCAAAATGCCACTTATTTCTCTGCTGCAAACTATTTAAATAGTCTACACTCCACCTTTTCCAAATTAATTGAATTATTTTTGTAACTTTCTGCAAATTATCCAACCTATTTTCATTTAAATTAGTTAAATCAGGCTCAACAATTGATGTAATTGATCTACCTATCAAAAAATGAGAAGGAGTCAATACATGTAAATCATCTAAGTCAGAAGATAATGGGACAAGAGGACGAGAATTTAACATCCCCTCTATTTGGATAATCACGGTCAGAAACTCTTCATATGTTAATCTAATGTTACCTACTACTCTCTTTAAATAGAACTTAAAAGATTTAACGCCTGCCTCCCAGAGACCTCCAAAATTTGGGACTCTAGGGGGGAGGAATTTCCAATCTATTCCTTCAGAGGCCATATAACTTGCAAGTGCCTCATCAGGTTTACACACCAAATTAAACATTTTTTTAAGTTCTATATTTGCACCCACAAAATTTGTTGCATTATCAGAATACAACTTAGCACATTTACCTCTTCTAAATATAAAACGCTTAAGTGTAGCAATAAATGCATTAGAGGTTAAATTAGTCACAATATCTAAATGCACAGCTTTAGAAACAAAACATATAAATATACAAACATAGATTTTGTTATATACACCTTTTCTCTGCCCTTTATACTTAATGTAAAAGGGGCCACAGAACTCCACACCTGACACATTGAATGGATAATTTTTAATAACTCTATCCTTTGGCAAGTCAGCCATTATTTGATCAGTGCAAGTAGGATTGGCCTTACAACAAATTACACAATTATGAACAACTTTTCTACAAATATTACGGCCATTCAATATCCAAAAATTTTGCCTGATCTGATATAACAAGGATTGTGGACCACTATGTAAAAACTTTTTATGAAAATACTCAACTATTAAATAAGTCAATTTATGTTTCGAAGGCAAAAAAATTGGAAATTTCTTGTTATAATTAATATCACTATTTCTCAATCGACCTCCAACTCTCAAAATCCCTTCACTATCAATAAATGGATTGAGTGTTTTTACTCGACTGTTGGAAGGTACCATGACAGAATTTTGAATACCATTCATCTCTACTTTAAACTCTTCCTTTTGTACTAATTTCAATAAAAGCTGTTCAGCCTTTTTTAATTCTCCTAACTCTAGAGGCCCAATTCCTTTGCTTTCTTTGCTCTTACAATTATAAACAAATCTACAAATAAAACTTAAGACACGAATAATTTTAAAATAGTCATTACTAAGGTTAAGTAAATTATTTACAAAAGAGTTAGTAGCAGAATCAAGAAAAAGTTAGAAAAGTCACTACAGTTTTTAAGTTCACCTGGATCCTTGATCACTGCAACAGGAATTTGTCGTTGTGGGTACTGGTTGCTCATCAGAAATTTAGGACCATTCCACCACAACTCACAGGTTTTAAGTTTTAGAGAATCCATTCCTCTGGAAACGAAGTCGGCAGGATTGTCCTCTGTTGCCACATAACGCCATTGCTCACTGGAAGTCATCTCCTGGATTGTAGCAATCCTGTTAGCCACAAAGGTTTTTAGTTGATATGACTCCTTCCTTATCAATGACAAAACTATCATGGAGTCACTCCAAAGAAAAGTATTAGTCACATTTAATTTTAAAGCTTGCTTGACACGATGCACTAATTTTGCTAACAGCACAGCGGCACATAGCTCAAGTCTGGGAATCGTTGTTTGCTTGGTAGGCGCAACTCGGGATTTACTGGCAATAAGATGCACAAGCATCTTTCCATCTGAAGTTGTGGATTTGCAGTAGACGACAGCTCCATATGCTGACTGGGACGCGTCGGAGAATCCATGCAGCTCGATCACTTCCGGTTGCTCTACCACAATGCATCGATTGATGTTGATGTCATTTACTACCTGAAGTGATTCGACAAATTGTCGCCATTCTCTATTGATTGTATCTGGAAGCAAATCTGTCCAATCAATCTTTAGCATCCATAATTTTTGAAGGAAGATTTTCGCCTTCGCCACCACAGGACCTAAAAGACCAAGAGGATCATATATCCTGGCGATGGTTGACAAAACATCCCGTTTGGTATTTAATTCGTGCAAGTCTATTTTCACTCTGAAGGAGAAACAATCATGCTTGGGGTTCCAATAAACACCCAACACTTTTATCTCTGATGAATCTGAAAAATCATAATTTTCGGAAACCTCAATCAATTCCGTATTATTTCCGCACCACTTATGCAAAACCATACCTCCTTTAGCGAAGATATTGATCAGTTGATTTTTCAGTTCTTTTGCTTCTAATAAGGTCTCTGCACCGGTAAGTACATCATCAATGTACGTGTCACTCATCACAACTGAAGACCCTAATGGAAAATTCCCTGCTTCATCTAGGGCTAATTGTTTTAGCGTACGTGTCGCTAAAAATGGTGCACTCGTTGTTCCATAGGTCACAGTTGACAACTCAAACGTTTTTATTGGTTCTCGTCCATGTTCTCTCTCCACAGAATGCGCTGAAGTTTACGCTGATCTGGATTAATCCAAATCATTCGATACATTTTTTGCACATCCGCAATGAATGCAAATAGGTGCTTTCTAAAGCGAACCATTATTGAAAAAAGGTCATTTTGAGCAACTCCCCCATTGTATTGTAGAGAGTTTAAAGAATAACCGTTTGTAGTTGCACTCGACGCATTAAAAACTACTCTCAATTTACTTGTTTTTTTATCAGAGCGATAAACACCAAGATGTGGTATGAAATACATTCCACACTCCTCTTTCTCATCTACCTCTTGCATATGGCCTAGCTCTTTATACTCTTTAAAAAAATCTCTATATAATTTTAAATAGTTAGGCTCACGCTTTAATCTATTCCATAAAGAATTTAATTTTTTAAGGGCAATATCTTTTGACTGGCCTAAACAATTTGGATCCTTTTTAAATGGCATAGATACTATGTATCTTCCCGTACTATCTCTAGTATGATTTTTTTTTAAATGCTCCTCACAAATTATCGTTTCCTTATTTTTTATTGTCTCAGGTTCAACATTTTCGATTTCCCAAAATCTCCTCATTGTCTTTTCTAAATCGACATTATCTTTGATTAACCCACAGTGAGGTTTATTTTCACTAGAAACTGGAATACTCCCACTCGCAATATAGCCGAAGACTGTATTCTGAAAAATTAATTTTGTATTTAAAAGATTTGTTTGTCCTGGTAAAAGAATTTCATAAAAGATTTCTGCTCCTAACAATAAATCAATATTTCCCGGAATGTTGAAATTTTCATCCGCTAATTTCTCTCTACTGAAATTACCCAAACTAACGTTAAATGGTTGAGAAGGAATCATATCCGTAATTCGCGGCACTACAAAAAAGTCTGCATTAGTTTCATAACTATTTCCTCTGTTTGCAATTGTTGCATTAACGCGCGATTTAATCGTTAACTCTGAATTATTTAATCCTGAAACTAAAATGTTTATTTTCTCTCTTTTAAATTGAGTCTATTCATACACTGTTGCGAAATAAAATTGCTTGTTGAACCACCGTCCAACAGCGCTCTGACTTCCTGCATTTTCCCAAAGGAATCTCTAATGAAACAAATCGCGGTTGAAAGTAAAACGGATTTCGATTTTACGTAACTCGTTGCAGTAAACAGATCTCCTACACCCTGAGAAGACACCTCTTTCGAAATCTCCCCTATGTAATTTATGGGTTTGAACAAAGACGCCTTCGCTGAAAGTTGACTCATCGAGGATTCCTCTGTTTCCGGCTCTTTCTGCCCCCCCAATGAAGAAGGTTGAATGACCCTTTCACTCGTAAAATTTGGGTCTCCAGAGAAACACAGAGAAGAATGATGCTTTTTTTTGGCAGCATTTACAAAGAACTTTAGATTTACAAAACTTGACTCTATGCAAATTTAAACAATTAAAACACAAGGAATTATTTTTAACAAGTTCTACCCGTTTATTTACTGATAATTGCTTATATTGAGGACATTTATTTAAAAAATGACTATCAGATTGACACAAAACACATTTTTTCCCTTGACATCTGAGAAAAATACTCTAGACATATTTTTAGAATTTTGATTTTTGCGACAATAATTAATATTCTCACTCAGTGGTTTTCCTCGCGATGAATAAAATAAATCAATTTCTTTTCCCAACGTTAAAGGATCAAACCATTTATCTGCTTGTCTGACACTAATATGCGATGCGGTTTCTTTATCTAAAGTACTAAATATTTTGTCTGAAACTATTAATTGTTTTAATACCTCGAAATTTGAAACATTTCTCAATTTTAAATAGTATTCCCAATTTGTTGTTAATCTACTCGCAAACTGGACATGGAATTCACAATTTTGCCGTGTTGCTTTCTTAAAATTCTCTAAACACGATTGAGGAGTTGGCTCAAATTCTTGGAGTATTATGGACTTTATTTTATCATAATTTTTAAGATCCTCATCGTTCAGATATATAATGATATTTGCAGCTTTTTCTCCTAATAAATTTAACAAAATCTCAGGCTTAAATTTATCAGTAACACTTTTGGCTGCAAATGCACGTTCTAATGATAAAAAAAAGAAACTCCATCCCTCAGGTTTGTCGGGAATTTTCACTGTAAGTGTGCGGATACTTTTAATTAAAGAATCCACAGAAAAGGGGGGAATCATTACAATTAACTTCAGTATTATTGTCTTTATCATTTGCTCGTATTCTCGCTATCTCTAAATCAAGCTTAGACTTTTCTCTTATTTTTTCTAACTCTAATTGCTGACTTTCGTCATACTTTCTTTCTTCAATAATTAAATTTGCTAGCTCATGCACTGAATCAGGATCGTTTTTGTATCTATCACAGTTTTTTATAAGATCCATGAAGTCTAAAACAGTTAATTTATCACTGACACACAACTCTAATTCAGAAGCGATTCGCCTCAAGTCTTCTTTTTTTGCTCCTTTAAACATCGTTAAAGTTTAAAGTTCGATTTTTCAACGAAAAGTCAAAAAAACAACAGCACATACCTCGTATTTTCAATGCATAGGTCTCTCCGGTTGAGACTGGACCAGAATGTTGGGTACACAAGTAAAACTCAAGAAAAAGGTCTCTCTCAGTAAGTGGACTGTAGTTTTTATTACTTGTTGCTCAGCTCGCTCGATTTGACTCCTTACTCGATGGAGTCAGAGGTTACACAGATTCGTTCGACACTATGAGCGCTAGAGGGCGCTCTACATTTACATACGTACACTGAACATGCCGCCCGGCCTTGCAATGTTTTTCAACATGCAAGATTTACATAGAACATAATCATAAAGATAACACACAGAAATACAATACTTCAAAATACAAACAAAACAACATACAAATGAAGACAATGTATAAAGCAATTGATAAATCACACAGAATTTTTTTTTAAAAAAAAAAATACTATTCTACACACAAACATTACTATCTGAAGGGTTATATATGCTACTTCACACACACACTGTTTCAATTGGTAGAATGCACAGTTTCTCGAAATGGGTCTCTTAAATATACCTCTAGTGGTTTTGACTTCCACTACTCTTACTTTAGAATCCTTTCCTGGATAAATATTGTTGATTCTACCTAATGACCATTGACATGAAGGTAAATTATCCTCTTTTATTATAACCATATCTCCAATTTTAGCATTCTTTTTCTCAAAATGCCACTTATTTCTCTGCTGCAAACTATTTAAATAGTCTACACTCCACCTTTTCCAAATTAATTGAATTATTTTTGTAACTTTCTGCAAATTATCCAACCTATTTTCATTTAAATTAGTTAAATCAGGCTCAACAATTGATGTAATTGATCTACCTATCAAAAAATGAGAAGGAGTCAATACATTTAAATCATCTAAGTCAGAAGATAATGGGACAAGAGGACGAGAATTTAACATCCCCTCTATTTGGATAATCACGGTCAGAAACTCTTCATATGTTAATCTAATGTTACCTACTACTCTCTTTAAATAGAACTTAAAAGATTTAACGCCTGCCTCCCAGAGACCTCCAAAATTTGGGACTCTAGGGGGGAGGAATTTCCCAATCTATTCCTTCAGAGGCCATATAACTTGCAAGTGCCTCATCAGGTTTACACACCAAATTAAACATTTTTTTAAGTTCTATATTTGCACCCACAAAATTTGTTGCATTATCAGAATACAACTTAGCACATTTACCTCTTCTAAATATAAAACGCTTAAGTGTAGCAATAAATGCATTAGAGGTTAAATTAGTCACAATATCTAAATGCACAGCTTTAGAAACAAAACATATAAATATACAAACATAGATTTTGTTATATACACCTTTTCTCTGCCCTTTATACTTAATGTAAAAGGGGCCACAGAACTCCACACCTGACACATTGAATGGATAATTTTTAATAACTCTATCCTTTGGCAAGTCAGCCATTATTTGATCAGTGCAAGTAGGATTGGCCTTACAACAAATTACACAATTATGAACAACTTTTCTACAAATATTACGGCCATTCAATATCCAAAAATTTTGCCTGATCTGATATAACAAGGATTGTGGACCACTATGTAAAAACTTTTTATGAAAATACTCAACTATTAAATAAGTCAATTTATGTTTCGAAGGCAAAAAAATTGGAAATTTCTTGTTATAATTAATATCACTATTTCTCAATCGACCTCCAACTCTCAAAATCCCTTCACTATCAATAAATGGATTGAGTGTTTTTACTCGACTGTTGGAAGGTACCATGACAGAATTTTGAATACCATTCATCTCTACTTTAAACTCTTCCTTTTGTACTAATTTCAATAAAAGCTGTTCAGCCTTTTTTAATTCTCCTAACTCTAGAGGCCCAATTCCTTTGCTTTCTTTGCTCTTACAATTATAAACAAATCTACAAATAAAACTTAAGACACGAATAATTTTAAAATAGTCATTACTAAGGTTAAGTAAATTATTTACAAAAGAGTTAGTAGCAGAATCAAGAAAAAAGTTAGAAAAGTCACTACAGTTTTTAAGTTCACCTGGATCCTTGATCACTGCAACAGGAATTTGTCGTTGTGGGTACTGGTTGCTCATCAGAAATTTAGGACCATTCCACCACAACTCACAGGTTTTAAGTTTTAGAGAATCCATTCCTCTGGAAACGAAGTCGGCAGGATTGTCCTCTGTTGCCACATAACGCCATTGCTCACTGGAAGTCATCTCCTGGATTGTAGCAATCCTGTTAGCCACAAAGGTTTTTAGTTGATATGACTCCTTCCTTATCAATGACAAAACTATCATGGAGTCACTCCAAAGAAAAGTATTAGTCACATTTAATTTTAAAGCTTGCTTGACACGATGCACTAATTTTTGCTAACAGCACAGCGGCACATAGCTCAAGTCTGGGAATCGTTGTTTGCTTGGTAGGCGCAACTCGGGATTTACTGGCAATAAGATGCACAAGCATCTTTCCATCTGAAGTTGTGGATTTGCAGTAGACGACAGCTCCATATGCTGACTGGGACGCGTCGGAGAATCCATGCAGCTCGATCACTTCCGGTTGCTCTACCACAATGCATCGATTGATGTTGATGTCATTTACTACCTGAAGTGATTCGACAAATTGTCGCCATTCTCTATTGATTGTATCTGGAAGCAAATCTGTCCAATCAATCTTTAGCATCCATAATTTTTGAAGGAAGATTTTCGCCTTCGCCACCACAGGACCTAAAAGACCAAGAGGATCATATATCCTGGCGATGGTTGACAAAACATCCCGTTTGGTATTTAATTCGTGCAAGTCTATTTTCACTCTGAAGGAGAAACAATCATGCTTGGGGTTCCAATAAACACCCAACACTTTTATCTCTGATGAATCTGAAAAATCATAATTTTCGGAAACCTCAATCAATTCCGTATTATTTCCGCACCACTTATGCAAAACCATACCTCCTTTAGCGAAGATATTGATCAGTTGATTTTTCAGTTCTTTTGCTTCTAATAAGGTCTCTGCACCGGTAAGTACATCATCAATGTACGTGTCACTCATCACAACTGAAGACCTAATGGAAAATTCCCTGCTTCATCTAGGGCTAATTGTTTTAGCGTACGTGTCGCTAAAAATGGTGCACTCGTTGTTCCATAGGTCACAGTTGACAACTCAAACGTTTTTATTGGTTCTCGTCCATGTTCTCTCTCCACAGAATGCGCTGAAGTTTACGCTGATCTGGATTAATCCAAATCATTCGATACATTTTTTGCACATCCGCAATGAATGCAAATAGGTGCTTTCTAAAGCGAACCATTATTGAAAAAAGGTCATTTTGAGCAACTCCCCCATTGTATTGTAGAGAGTTTAAAGAATAACCGTTTGTAGTTGCACTCGACGCATTAAAAACTACTCTCAATTTACTTGTTTTTTTATCAGAGCGATAAACACCAAGATGTGGTATGAAATACATTCCACACTCCTCTTTCTCATCTACCTCTTGCATATGGCCTAGCTCTTTATACTCTTTAAAAAAATCTCTATATAATTTTAAATAGTTAGGCTCACGCTTTAATCTATTCCATAAAGAATTTAATTTTTTAAGGGCAATATCTTTTGACTGGCCAAAAACAATTTGGATCCTTTTTAAATGGCATAGATACTATGTATCTTCCCGTACTATCTCTAGTATGATTTTTTTTTAAATGCTCCTCACAAATTATCGTTTCCTTATTTTTTATTGTCTCAGGTTCAACATTTTCGATTTCCCAAAATCTCCTCATTGTCTTTTCTAAATCGACATTATCTTTGATTAACCCACAGTGAGGTTTATTTTCACTAGAAACTGGAATACTCCCACTCGCAATATAGCCGAAGACTGTATTCTGAAAAATTAATTTTGTATTTAAAAGATTTGTTTGTCCTGGTAAAAGAATTTCATAAAAGATTTCTGCTCTAACAATAAATCAATATTTCCCGGAATGTTGAAATTTTCATCCGCTAATTTCTCTCTACTGAAATTACCCAAACTAACGTTAAATGGTTGAGAAGGAATCATATCCGTAATTCGCGGCACTACAAAAAAGTCTGCATTAGTTTCATAACTATTTCCTCTGTTTGCAATTGTTGCATTAACGCGCGATTTAATCGTTAACTCTGAATTATTTAATCCTGAAACTAAAATGTTTATTTTCTCTCTTTTTAAATTGAGTCTATTCATACACTGTTGCGAAATAAAATTGCTTGTTGAACCACCGTCCAACAGCGCTCTGACTTCCTGCATTTTCCCAAAGGAATCTCTAATGAAACAAATCGCGGTTGAAAGTAAAACGGATTTCGATTTTTTTACGTAACTCGTTGCAGTAAACAGATCTCCTACACCCTGAGAAGACACCTCTTTCGAAATCTCCCCTATGTAATTTATGGGTTTGAACAAAGACGCCTTCGCTGAAAGTTGACTCATCGAGGATTCCTCTGTTTCCGGCTCTTTCTGCCCCCCCCAATGAAGAAGGTTGAATGACCCTTTCACTCGTAAAATTTGGGTCTCCAGAGAAACACAGAGAAGAATGATGCTTTTTTTGGCAGCATTTACAAAGAACTTTAGATTTACAAAACTTGACTCTATGCAAATTTAAACAATTAAAACACAAGGAATTATTTTTAACAAGTTCTACCCGTTTATTTACTGATAATTGCTTATATTGAGGACATTTATTTAAAAATGACTATCAGATTGACACAAAACACATTTTTTCCCTTGACATCTGAGAAAAATACTCTAGACATATTTTTAGAATTTTGATTTTTTGCGACAATAATTAATATTCTCACTCAGTGGTTTTCCTCGCGATGAATAAAATAAATCAATTTCTTTTCCCAACGTTAAAGGATCAAACCATTTATCTGCTTGTCTGACACTAATATGCGATGCGGTTTCTTTATCTAAAGTACTAAATATTTTGTCTGAAACTATTAATTGTTTTAATACCTCGAAATTTGAAACATTTCTCAATTTTAAATAGTATTCCCAATTTGTTGTTAATCTACTCGCAAACTGGACATGGAATTCACAATTTTGCCGTGTTGCTTTCTTAAAATTCTCTAAACACGATTGAGGAGTTGGCTCAAATTCTTGGAGTATTATGGACTTTATTTTATCATAATTTTTAAGATCCTCATCGTTCAGATATATAATGATATTTGCAGCTTTTTCTCCTAATAAATTTAACAAAATCTCAGGCTTAAATTTATCAGTAACACTTTTGGCTGCAAATGCACGTTCTAATGATAAAAAAAAGAAACTCCATCCCTCAGGTTTGTCGGGAATTTTCACTGTAAGTGTGCGGATACTTTTAATTAAAGAATCCACAGAAAAGGGGGGGAATCATTACAATTAACTTCAGTATTATTGTCTTTATCATTTGCTCGTATTCTCGCTATCTCTAAATCAAGCTTAGACTTTTCTCTTATTTTTTCTAACTCTAATTGCTGACTTTCGTCATACTTTCTTTCTTCAATAATTAAATTTGCTAGCTCATGCACTGAATCAGGATCGTTTTTGTATCTATCACAGTTTTTTATAAGATCCATGAAGTCTAAAACAGTTAATTTATCACTGACACACAACTCTAATTCAGAAGCGATTCGCCTCAAGTCTTCTTTTTTTGCTCCTTTAAACATCGTTAAAGTTTAAAGTTCGATTTTTCAACGAAAAGTCAAAAAAACAACAGCACATACCTCGTATTTTCAATGCATAGGTCTCTCCGGTTGAGACTGGACCAGAATGTTGGGTACACAAGTAAAACTCAAGAAAAAGGTCTCTCTCAGTAAGTGGACTGTAGTTTTTATTACTTGTTGCTCAGCTCGCTCGATTTGACTCCTTACTCGATGGAGTCAGAGGTTACACAGATTCGTTCGACACTATGAGCGCTAGAGGGCGCTCTACATTTACATACGTACACTGAACACTTTTTCTGTTTTAGATAACCTTTTAATTTAAATTAATATTATAAAATTAGCTGTATGGCGCAGCATTGCACAGGATTTCTGAGCAAAATAAACTTTTTCGCAATTTCTTTGCATTACATGGGCTCTTGCAGTGCATATTTTTCATAATCAAAAAATGTTAACACTCATATGGGCATTTATAAAATAAATGTAAATCCTGACAAATGAAATTGAAAAAAATGTCTATTTTATTATTATTTTTAAATATTTTAAACTACTTTTTTTAAAAAACAAATTAAAGATCATCAGTTTTATTATATTTTTCAAAAATAATGTGTGATTAATTAACGTTTTGTTTATTATTTTACGTATGTAAAATGTTTTTCATATTCAAGAAATATTTTTATAAGAAGTGGTATGTGAATGAAAAATCCCATTATCATTATATCATCACTTATCATTATAATTATTTATCATTGAATGTACTCATTCGTTTGCTCTTTGCAATAAAATTATAATTTTTAATGGAAGTATTGCAAAAAAGTATTGTCTCATTAATTAATTTTTGAGCAACACGGTTTATTATCTGTTTCATTCAGTACTGTTGTTGGTTCTGGATTATTTCAGCGGGGACCTGTTTTATCCGTTTTAGAAGAATTTTAATTTTAGTTCCTACTAATTATTTTTTTCATCTAATTTTCTTTTGCACTTTAAAATTCAGAGTTAATGCAATTTTTGTCGTGTGGCATTATGGTTTAATTTTCCTTCTTAAAATCTGTTCTTCATATAGATTTTTAAAGATTTTATGCATGTACATTTCTATGACATTTTCTTTGGTTAAAAAAAAGAAAAGATGATTGTTTTTCTTCCTTCATCAGCAGATGTTGATCAATGTTGAACATCATGAAAAATATGCGCAGTTATTTAGACTCGCATTCCAATGGTGAAATGAATAAAAAAAAATGGACGATATCGAACAATTTGTTGACAAGTTGATGCTACAAAAGCAATGCAAGGAAAAATATCAGATTACCGTAAAATCCAGCATATAATGCTCACCTATACATTTGAGCTGCATTTTTTTAATGTTTGTTATGTTTGCCGTATAATGCACACCCTCTTTTTAACAAAGAAACCTGATATGTACATATGCAATGCTCTCATGTTTTGAAGTAATTTATTCAAGGTATTATTCCAAGGTATAGGAAAAAATAGTATACTTCTATATAGAATTACAACCCTTTAAGTTCATAAGGAGTGTCATTTCTTTTAAATAAACAGTATTTCGATAATTGTATAAGTCTTGATTTTTTTTCTTTTCTCATCTTTTTTATTTTTAAAGCTCTCGTACCCGTAAATTTCGATTTATTTTTTTGTGCTTAAAGTTGGCATTGTACACGAGATTTTATGGTATGTAAGTTTTTCTGTTTTTTTTTTTTTTTGTTGTTGTTGCTGTAGTTTAAAACTGTTTGTGGCATCATTGTTTAACGTTCCTTCTGACAAAAAATTCATGTAGTTTTTAGCTAATTGTGTATAAACATATGCATTGTATACCTTTTTTACATATAAATACATTGCCATAATATTTTCTGTCGTTGAAAATAAAGATTTTTGCTCTATTCTTTCATCGGCAAGTTCAATGTTTTCTTCATTGTAGAAAAATATTGCTTGAAGTATTACAGAAAGAAAATGCCACTAAATTCAAACTAATTGCTATTGACAAATTGGTAATATTGCGAACTATGTTTTTTTGTACGTCACTGTTTATGGCCTTATGATCTCTATGACCGATAAAATCTCATCTTTGTTTTAAATTTTAAAAATCAGAATTTTATAATGGAAGAGCTGACTTTGTGAAGGAAAGGGAAAATTTATAAAAGTAGAGAAAGCCCGTGCAACGCCGGGCCATGCAGCTAGTAAAATAATAAATTAAGATCATGCAAACAAAATTGTGTAATGCTACAAAAATTCAATATGAAATTCTTCTATAAAATATCAAGCAAAATGATTATTGAAATCAATATTCATATGTAATGATAAATTTAGTACATATCAGATGTTCTGACATAATCAATAACACTGTAGAAAGGTTGCTACTACTTTCTTTTTTGAAAAAAAAAAACACTCACCACTGTGTAGCAGGATTGATACCACTTATTTTTTTGCAAAACACACACACACAATACTGTAGCAGGGTTGCTACCACTTGTATAACAAAAATGCACAAAACACTATTGCAGGATTGCTACCGCGAATTTTGAAGAATGATCACTAGCACTAACACACTGTAGCAGGATTGCAAACGCGAATTTTGAAAACTTTCAACAGGAAATAGATTTTCTTCTTTTTCCTCTGCAGACAATTGAAGTCAGAATGATTCACTTTGTCTCTTTCGAATTCCAGAGATTTTCGGCAGGACCGTAGATGGGTGATTTCAAAATGAAAAAATATTCGGGTTTCATCTCTTGCTTTAGAAGGATTGCGGCGCAATACCAATAATTTCTTCCTGGACGGTATGGTTTACAGAGCCGATTTAATTTTCATCTTCCGACGACGTTTCGATCACAGCGGCGGTTTTCTGCTTCTACGGGTTTGATAGTCTTCGAGCCACGGGCTTGGGAGCCAGTTTTATGCCCGCTGGGATGAATGGATAGCTCAATAGATGAGATTAATTTACCTGAGGGCTAAATACAGTTCATTTACTGTACACAGGTACATTTATACACAGCTATACAGTTCTAGGATATATATATATATATATATCCTAGAACTGTATAGCTGTATATATATATATATATATGTGTGTGTGTGTGTGTGTGTGTGTCTGTGTGTAAGGATAATCAAATTAGATTAAAAATTAAATTCCCTATCTAGCACTTGACTCATCTTTCTCAGTTCACATCTTCAAGTATCAAACTAATCACCCATTTATTTCTTCCGAACATATGGCCTAGCCAATAAACATGTCTAATTCCAGATCGTTAGAATTAACAGCCCTCATATGTGTCAGCATTAACTTTCAAATACAATAATAAAATCCGGATAATTACCACATGTGTTTTTCAAGTGCTATCCACTTGAAACCACCACCATGGCGTGCTTTTTTCCCCCTCCCTGCTCTCAGTGTCAGAACATATGTAGAAATGATCGAATAAAGACCTTCCTTTTTAAGCTTTAATCTAATTATGTCTTCAAAATCATGACAGAATTAAAGCCGGCAGGATTTTTGTCTGCGATCTTAACGTAAAAAACTAATATTTTTTATAAAATATTTTAATATAAAAACGAACGCCAACTGCAGTAATAACTGATATGAAGAATTTTATGGAATACCGACGGCGCTCTACATTTGTTAGCTGAGGACGCTGGGTTACCAGAATTATCTATGGTACGGAAAAAGAAACGCTCTAGTAATCCCCGAAAGAACATCGCTCTTACGGCCAAAGAAATAGAATCATCCTCTTCTCCTAACAAAATTTCAGAAAGTCATATTTTAAAAATGGAAGCGAAGAACGAAATTAAAATTAAGCAAGAAGAGAATTTAGATGCTGATGAAGAAATGTTAAAACAACCTATAACCATTATTAAAAATGATATATTCGATTTGAGGATCTACAGACTTTTTTCCAAAAATATAACCTGGAAATACCCATTCAAACATTCATTAGAAATTTTGAAAGTACGTGCGATTCCTTCGATATACCAGAGAAACAGAAAATCCTATTTATAACCAAGTTAGTAGATGGAGCTGTGAAGACTTAATCAAATCACAATCGATCCCTAAAAGTTTTTACGAACTGAAAATAATTTATTACGTGAATTCGGAACACAAGTCAATCCAGCGGAGATTCATCTTCAATTATCTAAAACAGAAAAAAACATCAGAGAGACCCACATAAAATATTTCTACAGAATAAAAGAAATCACATCCCGGATAAACATGGAAGAAGAAGCTGAAAAATATTACATCATAAAAGGATTAAAAGAAAATAGAGCCATAGAAATGCAGTTACAAAGCTGCAGCAACATAGAGGAACTGAAGGAAAAAATGAAACTCTTAGATATCCAAGAAAAATCAAAATCAAGTAAGAATGAAGTTATATACCCAAAGTATCCAAAGACAAGAATATACCTCATCATACGAATCAATTTGCCCATAGACAACAATATGGAGGATGGAATTGGAGAAATGATCAATCTCAACATCCGGATACCATAATCAATACAAGACATAAGGTATACTCTCCTCAGTTTCCATCACCTTCTTATAATCACACGTCCTTTTCTCTTCAGCGGCCGACCCTATATCCGAGAAACCAACGATTTCCACTACGACCGACAGTTTTGCGACCGGATGCTCCAGTTTTCTACCCCCGTCAAAGAACACAAAACAATAATACGGTATTCCAACCTCATCACACATGAGAACTTAAGATCATCCAGGGAAGAATCAACTTCAAACAAGTTGAAGTCCTCTTGGATACAGGATCAAGAGTCAATATTATATTCCAAAAAATTTAATATCACAAATCAAGGGACACCACAATGTAGAGTATATCAAAACAAAAATTGCCACCATCAATGGAGAAGTTAAGGTGAGTGAGGTGACTTTACAATTGAAAATAGGAGAAATTATTAAAGATATTAAATTCCTCATAGTAAATGTAGAACTGAAATATTTAATAATTTCTATTAAAACTATGAGTAATTTTGAACTAAATATTAATTTTAGTGATTATAAAATTTTTCAAAGAGGAAAAAAAATTTAAAAAAATTATGAATCTAAGAAAAATATCAAAGAAAATGAGAAACTCTTAAATTTAGTAATAATAAAATTATCACTAAGAAAACTGATAATGTGTTTAATATAGAAATAATTCCTAACATTGATTATGATATTATTAATGTGATTATTGATAAATATAAACATGTCTTTGCTAAAAATAAGTTTGATGTGGGCGAGTTAAAATGTAATTCTCCTAAAATAATACTTACCTCAGAATTACCCATTGCAAATCGACCATATAGGACATCTTTTAAAGATGATACGGAAATAAAAAAGCAATTAGACGCATTATTGAAAGCAGGAATAATAAAACCATCTTATAGTTCTTACGCTGCCCCTATAACATTAGCTTTTAAAAAAGAGGATAATGCTCGTACATGATTATGTATCGATTACAGAAAGCTAAATGCTATCACAAAATTAGATGCAGAGCCAATTCCCCGAATAGATGCAGTTTTAGACAAATTAACACATGCAAAATTTTTCTCAACCGTCGACCTATGTAGTGGTTATTGGCACATTAAATTAGATGATAATGAATCTGAAAAACTTGCATTTACATCAAATTACGGTCTTTTTCAAATTAATCGTTTGCCTTTTGGATATAAAAATTCCCCAGCTATATTTCAAAGAGCTATTAGACAGATTTAACATAAATACCAAATAAAATTTGCATTAAATTATTTTGATGATATAATAGCATTTTCGGAATCAACTGAAGAACATGCAAAACATTTAGAGGAAATTTTTAAAATTTGTGGAATAGAAAATATTAAATTAAAATTCTCACACACAAAGTGTAAATTTGGCAAAGATTCAATTGATTTCTTAGGATATGAAATAAAACAAGGGTCATACATTCCAAATAATTTAAATGTCGAAATAATTAAAAAAAACTTTTACCCCCTAGAAATGAAAAGGATTTACGAAGATTTCTTGGTAGTATTAATGTCTATTATAAATTCATTCCTCAATATGCAAAATTAAGAATGCCCTTAAATAATCTTCTCAAAAAGAATCAAATTTGGAATTGGACCCCAGAATGTCAACAATCTTTTCAAAAACTTAAAGACAGCTTAATTTCAAAGCCCATTTTAGCTATATTCAATCCAAATTATCCCTGTCATCTTTATGTAGATGCATCGAAAACTGCGATCTCATGTATCCTCAAACAACAAAAACCCAATGGAAATCAACATCCGATTGCATTCCACTCGAGACGACTGAGAAATTATGAAATTAATTATACAATAACTGAATTAGAGTGCTTAGCTATAATTGATAGTTTAGATAAATTCCATTGCTATCTTCATGGATCTCATTTCACAGTTCATACCGATCATAATGCATTAGTTTGGCTTAAAAATTTCAAAAATTCCACGGGTAGACTTTTTAGAAGGTCTTTAAAAGTTTCTATGTATGATTTTGATATAAAATATAAGAAAGGTAGCACTAATATTGAAGCTGATATGTTAACAAGAAATCCTATTGCTTATCATATAATTAATACACCTCCAGAACCTTTATCAAATATCAATGAAATAAGTCATCTTCAAAACATAGAAAATACATCAGCTCCTAAATGTTTTAAGAGAGATGGTGTTTTTGTAGTTAAAAGACAAGGTTTAGCTAAAATAATTGTACCCAAAGCTCTAAGAGTGAAATTAATGGAAACAATTCATAAAAAATTTGGTCATCCTGGTGTAGCTACCATGTTAAAATTAATATCACCACAATATTATTGGATAAACATTATTATTGATATACGAAATTATGTGAAACACTGTGAAACTTGTCAAATAAATAAGAAGTCACATCAGAAAAAATACGGACTGATGCAATCACTTCCCTTTTGTGAAAAACCCTTTCAACTTTTATCGATAGATATTGTATGTGGTTTAAATTATTACAACTCTGTTAAGAATATTTGCACATTATTATTGATCATGCAACTACGTTCATTTGGACTTTCCCATCAAAAAATGCAACAACAGATACTTATATAAATTGTTTAAGACAAATCTTTCAGAATTATATACCGGAAAAATTTTTAAGTGATAGAAATACTGCGTTTACCTCTTCAAAATTTAAGCATTTTTTAAAACATAATAATGTCATTCAATTATTAACTACTTCTCACAGACCACAAACCAATGGAAAGGTTGAACGTGTAAATCAAACCATCATTACCCGCTTAAAATGTGAAATTAGTAATAGTTCACATAAAGTCCCATGGACAAACATTCTAGAAAAAGTAACCCAACAGTATAATCAAACTCCACATACAATAACAGGTTTGCCTCCAACCTACTTAATGTATGGTAATTTACCTTTCGAAATTTCACTAAAAGATAATGAGATATATCCTCCCTTAGAAGAAGCAAGAAAATTAGCCAAAGAAAGGACCGAACAATATTATAAAATAAATAAAATTAGATATGATAAAAAAATTACAGGAAGCTGATTTCAAGGTTGGTGACTTAGTAATATATGAGGAATTTTTCAATACCCCAATACAAGGAAATTAAGTCCCCCTTATTCAGGCCCTTATACCGTTTTAAGATAATGTTCTGATGTATTATTTGAAATTGATAGACCCAATGCCCTTAATAAAACTGACACTGAATTGGTTCATTCAGTTCGTTTAAGACATTTTCATCCATCTGAAAATTTTCGGTTGAATTACGTTCAACAAAATACCCATAATAATGAGAAGATAATAACTAAAAGAAACCTCTTACGTAATACAGAAGTAACAGAGTTTTGCTTAACAAGACTTTTCGGCGAAAAAGAATAATATATGAGATGATATGATATTTAATTTTTATAATATAGTTGTGTTAAATGATATATATTTTCTTTACATTTTAATTGAGAAAACAAAGTATATAGGTTTTGTCATACAAAATTTTGAGAAATTTTAATATACTTCTCATAATTTTATCTTAAGATGTCGAATGAGTTAACAGTTATGATAGAAATTGGTGTTTTAAAATTGAAAGATATAAATTAAGTTATTAGAGAAATGACTCTAAGGTACTAATACTAATGATGTTGATTTTGAGAAGAAACAAAAGTAAAGTCACTTGTATTCTTTTTTCTCCATTGAATTCATTTGTTTTGTTAATTATTTTATTCAACATTAATCTTATTGCATGTCATTTAAATTTTTTATTTTGAAATTGTGTGTTTTGATATACCGGCCATATATCAGGATTCACTATTTCTTAAAATTTTCCTTATCTAAAATTCAAATTAATTTAATAACTTGAAGCTTAATTTTGGATATTATACAGTGGATAAGGGAGAATACAATCATTATAACTTTGTATATGTCTCGAAACAATAAGAGGACAAACGTGTTTAGTTTGATATGTATACCTCTTATTGTTTCTTATCAGCATCCCTGAACATCTGGGATTTAATCACGCAGATTTCTCAGAGAGATGTGTTCAAAATTAAGTAATGTGATACAATTCATATTAGTGAATGTGTGATGTAAGAGAAACTCAAGAAATTTTGTCTATGAAACGAATTTTTAGAAGATTACGGAAAGATTCAAAATATTGTATGCGATATTGTTAAGTTACAGTGAATAGTGAGAAAATTTTCATAAATACTAAAAATGATTATTGAATTGAGTCCACTTTTCCGACTCAAAATTAATAAAAAAAGAGCTCTTTTATTCTTATATTCCTATAATTTTTATATTTTATAACGCATATAAAATAAAATATTGTTTATTGTGTTGAATAGTGCATATAAGTAGTATGTTGTACACCGTTTTCATATTATTAATAATTTCATTTTATTAGTGTCTATATTTTTTTTATCTTTTTAAAAAATGTATTTCATATATGCAAAATGTGTGTAACAATATAAGGTATTACTACGATGGCGCCAGAGTAGATTTTTATAGAAAATTATTATTTTAACATTTGTATGATATCATATATTTTTATATTTACTATCTTATTGTTTGATATATTATTTTTCAATATAATTTTTTTTTGAAAACAATATCTAATAGCTATAATACGAATCTATTATTATGAAGGAATAGGAGGAAACGCGCGAGCTCTTATTCTAGATGTCGAATCGATTTGAACAAACTAAACTTCAATTATATGTATGGAAATTCATGTTTATCAATTGATATGTTGGAAGTGTCCTTACTGTGTTTGTTGTTATAGTTTCTCGTTTAGTGTATTGCATTTTGATTTTAGTATTCCTATTGCTTAAATATTTCTACTGTGTGTAATATGTCTTTCTAAATAATGTTATGTAATGTTTTGTGTTTGTTGAAAATTGATTAAGTTTATAAAGAGAGAAAAAACCACGCCATGACTCCCTTTTAAAATTGGGGGGCAAATGTAAGGATAATTAAATTAGATTAAAAATTAAATTCCCTATCTAGCACTTGACTCATCTTTCTCAGCTTACATCTTCAAGTATTAAACTAATCACCCATTTATTTCTTCCGAACATATGGCCTAGCCAATAAACATGTCTAATTCCAGATCGTTAGATTTAACAGCCCCCATATGTGTCAGCATTAACTTTCAAATACAATAATAAAATCCGGATAATTACCACATGTGTTTTTCAAGTGCTATCCACTTGAAACCACCACCATGGCGTGCTTTTTTCCCCCTCCCTGCTCTCAGTGTCAGAACATATGTAGAAATGATCGAATAAAGACCTTCCTTTTTAAACTTTAATCTAATTCTGTCTTCAAAATTATGATATATATATAAAATTACAGGAACACGCGGGGAAGGATTTCCCGCGCGAAGCGTACAACAGCAGATCCGAAGTCTTAATCCTTCAACTCCACGGTTTCTCACCCAGGGAAAACTAAACTAGTACTCTGTCTGGTCGCCCCATCTAGCGGCCATTACAATAAATAAATGATAAATAAAACCATTTGTTACACACTAAATTATTATAGTTAAGAGGACTTGGTACCCCAAAAATTACCGACCTAACGTTTTTTTTATTTTTATTTAATCTTATTTTTTGCAATATTATCTTTCGATTGATATATCATTTGTGCAATTCGGAAAGTTAGAAGTTGAAGAAAACTTTATTTGAAAACAAATTAGGCCACGCCCCCTTTTTAGAAAAAAAGCTAAAAAAAAGCATTATGATAAAAAAATCTATTTTATAAAGAGAAATAATAACTATAAAAAAGAATGAGTAATATATAAAGCAGAATATTTTCGAGGCAATACAATAATGTAGTTTTTCTTCTTTGTGAAATGTGTGTATGTAAAATTTTTGAATTAAGGCATTTTACATTAATAATTTCATAATTTCAGTTCTTATTCCTGATATGTTTTTCTCATTCAAATGTAATACTTCAATATTATGTGAAGAAAAAAACTAAACTTTCTGTCATGACAAAAAAATTTTTTAAAAAAAACATTTTTCTTGAATTTTCTTGTGCAAATTAATACCTTCTTAAAATTGATCATTTATAAAAATGTATGGGTTGAAAAAATACGAAAATATAATTATTTTTTCAAGAAAAATATATAACTAATATCTTAAAGTTGTATTTTAAGTTTATTTAAGCTTATTATAATTTTTTTTCAGAATTATAAACTTTAAACTGGTTTTTCTCAGTTTGTGTTTTTTGAAACATTAGTGCATTCAAAATGCTACTCCTTCCACAACTATTTACCAATCACTTCCATTTTTTTGCTGCGTGTTGCATATAAAGCATGTAACAAAATTAGTGATCTATTTTGCTGTAAACTGAATACTTTTTTTAAAAAAAAATTTTAATGTAAGAGATATTAACTTTTTTTCATTGATTTTTAGCATGTATATCAACATTTTATTTTTTCTTCTCAGAAACAAATTAACTTATTGTAAAATCGATCCCTAAAGTTGTTTATAACATCTATAAGAATATTAAAAAAAATTCAGGTTAAAAAAATTAATAATTACAAAAGGAGTAGAATTTTAAAATTTTCCAAATTTTCTTCAAAAAATTTGAATTTTTAAAATTGTGTGAATAATATGTGAAAAAATTCGATCTCGTTTCATTTTCTGGAATAGAAACACTATATAAAATGTTAAACTATAATTTTTAAATACATAAAGAAAGAAAGTAGCTCAAAGGGTATTATTAAATCCTCTTATATATATATATATAATGCTTTTGAGTACACAAAATATTACGTTAAAATCGGTGAAAACGCCGAAAGAAAGCTAACATCAACAGTTCAGGTGGTGTTTTGGGTTTAACCTGGCTAATCGGGGAACAGCTGAGTTGGGCACAGTAGGCCTTGGCCGTAATGGGCTGATTCGCCTCTGAGTTAAGTTAATTTAGAATGAATGGAAATAACAAAGACAAAGTATACGTAGAATATAAATAAAAAACTCAAACATTATATACTTCATATATAGTATGAGTTTTTAGAATCTACTCGAGATATAATTAGGGAAGGCTATAAAAAAAAACAGTTTTTTTAGAGACCTTCTTAAATCCGACAATTATAATACTAATAAACAGTTTTACTTACCCAAAATCTATCAGCAACTATCTTCTTCCATTTCCGTCAGATTCTTTCATGATCTTTATCAATTTACCTGCGATGCCACGGTGATTATTCATAATTGCTACTTGTAATAACGTATGATCTTGGCTATTACGAGCTCCTGTGATTGCTTCAATTTCGTCGTATCCTTTTCTTCCCAGGTTGATTACAGCGCCTTCGTTGCCATCTTTGATACATGAAAAAAGATCATGTATGTCGTTTAGAATTTCATAAATTAAGGGATCCCTCGCAAGATGCCACGGTGTCTCGAAATTCAATAAACATTTAACAATTTCCAAATGTCCCATTTGGGCGGCCACGTGAAGAGCCACTAATCGTCGTTCTGGTGTTGAGCAACTTCTTCAATTCACTTCCCTTCGCTCGTTGCAACATGATTTCAACGATATCTCTGTGACCTCTGGATACAGCAATATGTAGTGCCGTGTTGCCTTTATTAGAAACGTGAGTTAATATCTACGCTTACTTCCAGAATTTGTCTCAGTGCACTATGATTGCCGTGGTAAGCAATCGAATGCAAAGGACTATAGCCATTTCCGTCTTTGGCATTTACAACTGCAATGTATTTCCAAAGATCGAAGTTGTTTCCATTTCGTACACATCTGAACAAACGTTTCGTCAAATTAAGCCAGTACCTGATTCGTTCGTTCGAAGTAAGTTGTAAAGGCGTTTTGCCATTGCAGTCCTTCTCGCAATACGATGCTCCTGCCATCAATAACAATTTTGCGGCAATCACAAAGTCATTTATTGCAGCATGATGCAACGGCCATTTCTTTTCATAGCCTTGAATATTTTCAACAGTGTTGTTCTTTGTTGTGGTTTCGATCTTCTTCAAGTTATTTAAGTCTGCTCTAGAACTTCAACTCTCCAAACTCATCCAGTGCATTTGATTTCTCAGAGACCAAACCGTTGTTTCAACTTCTTTTGTATCTTCATGATTCGAACCGAAGTTATGATTATAACCTTCGTGTACCTCTTGAAGGACTTCCAAAGCCTCTTTTAGTTTGCCATTATAGAAATGTCACGCGTAAACTTACTTTACATTTTTCTCCGAGGATCACTTTGAATTTTTGGTACACGTCCGTGTATATTTCGTAAGCCTTTTCACGCTCCCCTTTATTATTAAGTGCTCCAGCTATATTTGCTCGAGTCGTTAATACTTCTGGGTGGGATTCTCCGAGAGCTCTTTTCAATTTCTCAAACACATCATAATATATTAACAAAGCTTCGTCAAATCTCTGTTGCTTGATTAAAACAAGAGCAGAACTTTCTTTTGCCATTAAAGTTTTGAAATGACATTCGCCAAGAGATTGCGTTCGATCGTACACTATTTCATCATACAGTTCAAGAGCTTTCGTGTACCGTCCTTGTTTCCGAAGAATCGCCGCCATAATCATGCGGGTATTTGAGATGTCATAATTTTCTGGATCACAGATTTCTTTTGTTCTTTTCAGAACGTCTCGCAAAATATTGTAGGCTTCCGAGAGTTGACCCATATTCATCAGAAGATTACCATAATTATGCCAAGCAGCTAAAACTACTTCATCGGAAATCTCTGAAATGTCCTCGTCACCTAAAATAGTCTGAAAGATTGCCAAAGCTTCCTTGTACTGAGATTGCTCTAGTAAAAGTCTTGTAAAAGCATGCTTAGTGATGAATTCTTCTGTTTGGTTCGAAGACTTTATATTTTCTTTTAAAACAGAAGTCAGCAACTTTTCGGCCTCTGCGAATTTTCCCATCTCTCCGAGTAAAACTGTTATGTTGTACTGGAAATCTAACGTAATGGGATGGGTAACTCCAAGATTGTTTCTCAAGAAGTTTAAAGCCACTTTCGAAAAGGAATAAGCTTCTTGAATTCTCTCTTTTGTTCTAGGAGATTATTTAGGACCAAATCACGTACTGAAATTATTAATTTATGGAATGATTGATGCTTTTTTTCATGTGTCAAGAAGGACATGAGACGGTCTATGTATTTCACTTGAACTAATTGATCCCATAATTCACAGAGGATGTGGGAGAGAAAGCGTTTCTCGAGTCCTAAATTTTTAAAAATATTTCGAATCGTGCTTTGGGTATATTTTTTTATGATGAAATCTGTTTCGCTTCCAGTCCTTTCAATCAGAGAATGTTCCATGGCACATCTTAGGCTTCTGGATTCCGTAACCACTGACAGCAAGACATCTGAAGCTATAATCTCAGGAGCTAAATACGATGAGACGAATAAAATTTTGATTGCTTCTACACACACACACACACTCTCCATAGTTTTCAACGCAAATCATTTCAAGAACCCAAACCACAGATTCCTCCATTTCTAGAAGGATGTATTTTACACTTTTTGAAAAGGCAGAATTCTTCTGAGCACGAGCAAGCTTTCAACGAAAAGTACTGAATAAAACCATTTTATTGATTTCATAGTTCTAAGTATCAACACCAAAGATAAAACTAATGCGGAAATTAAAAAAGAAATTTTTTTTTAAAAAGTTAGATAAGGAACAATGCATTTGCACGAGGCGACAAAATAAAACAATAGCATTTCCCTGAGATAATTCGCGTTCAACTTTCTGAAAAGATTTTTTTAGGGGGGGGAGTGAGAAACTGTAAAGTGTGAATTCTGGACAATGTCGAAATCGGTTGCTGCTGTTCCTCTTTAAAATATACCAATTTGTGATTTTCGTTTCGGTGGTTCAGTGTTCGAAATATGATGCAAATAGTCTGAAATAGAATAAATTTTTTCATTAAATGTACTATGTAACAAACAAGAACATATATTTACGCGTCAGAATATTCAATAAAGCATTTGAAAAGCAAATCTAAAGCAATTACAAAAAGCAACAGCTTTTTCTATTACGCGTCAAAAACTCGTATCAATTCGAATTCTAACAGTCAATTGCCGAATTCTTACATCATTACAAAACGGATATCAACATTTGCAACAAAACTTATAATACCGTACCATTAAATATCAGTAAATACACAGTAGTTACCCAAATTGTAAAAACAAAGTAGAATGAAAAAGAAAATAATTTCCAAAAAAAGTTAATAGATGTATTAAAAATATTTTCAAAAACGTATTCCATATTCACACAAATTTTAAAAAATATTTAAATCTAAAATAACTGGGTGTTTCTTTTTTATGTATAGCAACCTTCTGGAGCCCATGCGGTGGGTAAAGAGCCAAAACTTTCTAGAAAGAGATGGCCTTGAAAAAACCATGGTGGGCAGTCAAATAATGCGAGTTATCGCTATTTCCAACGATCACAAAGGAAACCAAAGCAGAAATGCCTGGAAGACCAGCAGATAAAATCATGTCTATTTACAAAATGAGACTGAATAATATGTGCTTGTATTAGAATTTCATAAGTGCTCGTTCTTTTGCTTAAAAGGTATCCAAAACTGATAAAATGCAAGCGATAAAATTCTAGGAATCATTAAGCAATTGAAAAGGATATGTTACCCAGAATACAGAAGCAAAAAGTAATTAATTTTATCCCTTCAGAAACATGCTCGTTTTATTTTACTAAGAACAATAAAAAAGATGGACGAAACCCGAAGTCAATTTGTTGACTTCGATCCCGTAATTCGTTGCGTTTTAGGAAGAGTAAATAACTATGCTCGATTGAATTTTCACCTATAGAGGAAAAAAGGCTGCTTTTTTTTTTGAGAGTCCCAATATTCAAAAGCGAAACATTTATATTTAATTTAAAAAGAAAAATTTTAACTTCTACAGAGTGAAAAGAATTTTGATCTATATGTTGATGTCTTTCAAATGGTTTTATTTTAACAATATTTATAAAACAATATCGCTAACATTGAGCGAATGGCCCGCACAGCCTCTTTCAATTTCTTGTTTTTACATTATCATAAAACACTATACATAAAAAAGTATCGCTAACATAGAGCGAATGGCCAGTGTACAGCCTCCTTCCAATCGTTCTTTTTTACTTCTCTCGCGTAAACAATAGTACACACCTTATAATTTAAATAGCGCCATCTAGTGGCGTACATGAACCCTAACATACTCCCCCCATCAAGAAGTTATTCTTGATGTAGAGGAAGTTTACAAAGCTTATGAATTGGTCTTTTAAATCGACCTTTAACAGTTCTAAGAGTTACTACTCTTACCACACCATCCTTACCTGGATGTGTTTCAATTACTTTACCTAGAGGCCAGGTAGCTGGAGGAATGTTATCCTCCTTAATAATTACAATTTCTCCAACCTTAAAATTATTGTTAGGAGATTGCCATTTAGTTCTGTTTTGCAAATTACTCAGATAATCAATTTTCCACTTTCTCCAAAAACCTAACTTCATTTTTTGGACAATATCCCAACGGGAGTGAAGAGAAAGTTTATCGCCATTGGTATGCTCAGGGGAAGAGGTAATAACCTCACCTATGAGAAAATGAGAAGGAGTTAAAATATTTAAACTGTCTGGATCATTGTCACAATCCAGAGACTAGAGGTCTTGAGTTCAGAATTGCCTCTACTTGTGTTAACAAAGTGCTGAACTCCTCAAAAGTTAAATTTGTGTTTCCAATGACCCTTTTTAAATGGTACTTAATACTCTTAACTCCTGCTTCCCATAATCCTCCAAAATGAGGACTCACTGGAGGGCTAAAATGCCACTCTATATGCACTTGAGATAGAAAATAGCAAAAGTGTTCATTTTCATTAAGTTTTGATACAAATTTAAATATTTCTTGCAATTTTCTTCTGGCACCAACAAAAGTGGTACCATTATCACAATAAATGTGCTTAGGTGCTCCTCTTCTAGCACAAAAGCGTTTCAAGGAGGCAATAAAAGCCTCAGAAGTGAGATCACTCACTAGTTCTAAATGTAGAGCTTTGGTAGCAAAACATACAAAAAGAGCTATATATCCCTTAGTAGTCTTTGCTCCTCTACCTCTATATCTTAAAATATTGATGGGGCCAGCCTAATCTACGCCATAAACAGAAAATGGCCTACTGGGAGTAACCCTATGAGTTGGTAGATCACCCATCAATTGCTTGAATGTAGTTGCTCGATACCTACAACATACTATACATTTATGAATACATTTTTTTACAATATTTTTTAAACCAATAAACCAATAAGTTTGCTTAATAATACCTAATAATACAGTACATCGAGCATGCAAATATAAAATATGATACATATTTACAATTAATTTACAAATTTCATGCTGATTTGGCAAGATGATTGGGTGCTTAGCACCATATTAGAGTGTCGAATTTCGAAGTCGACCTCCTACTCGAATTAAACCGCCGTCTTTGTCGATGAAAGGACAAAGAGCAGATAGTATACTTTTTTTTTTTTTTTTACTGCAGGCTTATTAGCTTTAATACAACTGATTTCCTCTTTAAAGAATAAATTTGATTACTTGCCTGCCTCCTTTCATCTGTGGTTAAAGGAGGGACATGGTATTTACCCTTGGAATCTAAATTTTTCATCTTACCAACTCTAGCTTTACAGTTTGTGATGTATCTAAAACAGAATGCAAAAATATCAATTATCTTAGTAAATGATGAAAATTTTAAAAATAAAGAGTCAATAAAGTCACATTTGACAGCCACAGGGAAGCTAAAAGCTGTTCGTTTTCTTTCCTTTGACACTGAACTAGTCTGATAATTTCTCTTGGGTTGCTTAGGCCAAGAGTCCCTCACAGGAAAGCCATTGAGGGACTTCCCACCATAGAACACATGTGGAAGTTCTTTAGGTGATAAACCTCTGCATGAAATGTCAGCTGGATTTATCTTGGTGGGCACGTAACTCCAACTATCTGCTGGAACCAAGTCCAAAATTTCGGATGTTCTATTGGCAATGTAAGGCTTCCAGTTCCTTGGATGAGAAGACAGCCAAGATAAAACCACTTGGGAATCAGTCCATGCATAGAAGTGAACATCATACTTCTTCAAGATGTTCTTGCAGGTTGCATAAAGGCGTGCAAGTAACAGTGCACCGTTGAGCTCCAATCTTGGAATTGATACAGACTTTAGAGGTGCCACCCTCGATTTAGCCACCAAAATAGTCACCTTGGTATTACTATCGGCTTGTGGCTGCACAGCATAGATAACCAATGCATAGGCCAACTCAGACGCATCACAAAAACCATGCAGAGTTATTTGATGGCTAGCAGTGTGGATCCACCTGGGAATGTGGATTGAACAAACTTGTTCAAACTCCTTCTGGAATGTTTTCCATTTCGTTGCAAGCGCTTCTGGAAGAGGACTGTCCCAATCTAATTTCAACAGCCATAACTGTTGATAAAAAATCTTAATAGACACGGTACAGGGAGTCAGGAAACCGAGAGGATCGAACAATCTTGCCGATTGTGACAGGTAAGAACGCTTAGTGATATTGTCCGGAAAATTTACTTTTAAATTGAAAATGAAGATATCCTTCATAGTATTCCAGGTAAGTCCTAGGGCCTTGGAGCATTCATCAGGATGGATTTCTAAATTGGAACTATCTCCTACCCAGTTTGAGGAAATACGGGAAAGTACTTCTGATGAATTGGACCGCCACTTCCTTAAATGAAATCCTCTTGCTTCTAGTATGCTAGAAAGTGTTTTTATCAAGGAGATTGCTTCCTCACTCGAAGGGGCTCCTGCCATTAAGTCATAAATGTAGAAAGATTCCTTTATAAGGGATGAAACAGCAGGATCATCTCTTTCTAGATCTAACCCCGTTTGAAACAAGCAGCGAGTACCTAAATACGGTGCTGATGCTGTATCGTATGTTACCGTACACAGTTTATATTCCCGTATGGGAGAGTTCTTTGATTCTCTCCACATAATGCGCGGAAAATTTTGATCTTCTTGATCATTTAGTACACTGCTGGACAATTGCTAAGGACGGATAACACTATCATCCATAGCAACCACAAAATGAAAGGAAGCAAGATGTGGAAAATTAGAATAAGTGCGGGATATTAGTAAGAAGTATGAGTATGCAAATTTTTTTCCCACGTCTGTTCATCACGTGATAGCGTTCATAAGAGCTTTAAAGGTTTTGACGCGTGTGGACAGTTGTTGCTTCAAGTCAAAGTTTTACAGGAAAGATTTAATAGACGAACTTAAAAATTTTTTTGGCATGTCTTCCCGACATCACATAGATGATTTTATGCGTGGCCGAATTATTGGAAAGATCGAAGAAGGGCGAAAAATAACAGATGTTGCCAGGGAGTTCGACATCACTCACAGCGTTGTTTCACGGCTGTGGAAGTCATTTAAAACTACTGGAATGTGTAGTAGACGGCACGGGGGAGGTCGTGTTAGAAGTACGACGCCTGCAGAAGACAGATATATCGTCCTATCAACAAAAAGGAACAGGCGCACCACAGCTCAGCAGGTGGCAAATCAGTTTCTTGCTGCCTCAGGAAAGCAGATCTCCCGAAAAACTGTTGCCAGACGTTTGAGGGGAGGAGGACTATACGCACGCAGACCTGTTGTGTGAGTCCCATTGACCAGACAGCACCGTACTGCCCGTTTGTAATGGTGTCATGAGCATCACAATTGGGCTGAACAGGACTGGGCATGCGTACTATTCTCAGATGAGAGTAGGTTCAGTCTGTCATCGGATTGTAGACGCCAACTGATCTGGCGCGAGAGTGGTACTGCTTATCGTCCAGAAAATATCCAAGAAAAGGACCGATATCCGACATGCAGTATCATGGTGTGGGCCGGCATCATGATCAATGGCCGCACGCGCCTACATGTGGTTGCGAATGGGACTATGACGGGCCAACGATACACTGATGAAGTTCTGCTTCCTCATGTTCGTCTTTTCCGTGGTGCTGTCGGTGATAAATTTGTTTTTATGGACGACAACGCAACATGTCATCGAACACTCGCTGTTCAGGATTGTCTAGACAGCGAGGGTATGCAACGTCTCGTATGGCCAGCGCGTTCTCCAGATCTAAACCCCATTGAAAATGTGTGGGATGCTTTGGGGAGGCAAGTTGCTGTTCGAAACTATCCTCCGACAAACAAGAACACCCTCATCCGTGCACTCACAGAGGAATGGGATAAATTGCCTCAACAGCTGCTGGATAATGTTGTGCAAAGTATGGTACGACGTGTAGAATGTTGCATCACACTTCACGGTGGACATATCCCGTACTGATACCTTTCTTTAAGGTGCCTGCTGACTTTTAGATGCATTGTTCCATTTCTCCGTACGCAGATCAAATGAACATTTTTTTTCTTTCAGATGTTTCACAGCTTTTGTACTTTCCAGAACAATAAATATTCTTTATTCTAATGTCTGAACAGTGTGACAACTATATTTTATCCTACTAGGCCTCATGTCTCGCTTAATGTTATGCTACATAGCAATTTGTGATCCGTCCTTAGCAATTGTCCAGCAATGTATTTGCCTATACATCTGTTGGATGTCAGCGGAAAAAGCAATTTCATTCAATCTAAATTTCACTAAAATCGCGAAGAGGTCAGGCTGTAACATTTTACCTATTCCCAAAATTGAATTAACAGAATTTCCATTTGAAGGTTTACAAGTGCCATCAAATACAACACGTAATTTCGTTGAAACACTGTCACCTTTCATAACAGCATGATGAGGAAGAAAATAAATTTTTGAGTCCATAGATTTCACATTGTTTTTCACGGGTATCATATGCCCCAATGATTCGTATTCTATCATAAAATTTTTATGCTGCCTTTCAAAGTCCTTATCTACTTGAAATCTTCTCTCCATTGCAAGCAACTGATAAATTGCTATGCCTTTAGTGTTACCCAACCGTCAGGTGTCTCTGTATATCGGTAATTTTACTACAAATCTACTCTCATCATTATATTTAAAATTTGATTTAAAATGGTTTTCACAAAATTGTTCCTCATCGGATAGAAATTGTTTTTTAACGGATAATTCCTCCGTTTCCCCAAATCTCTGAAGAAGCGAATCGGTATTTAATTCGTTTGCAGTACTTAAAAAATGAGAATATAATTCATGTGGTTCCTTATTTTTAACATTAAGTTTTCCTGCAACAACCCATCCAAACATAGTTCTTTGTGTAATGGGTTCATTTTTAGAACCAACAATTTTCCACTGCGAAGAATATCAAAAAAACAATCACACAGATCCTAAAATTATATCACATTCTTTAGGACTCATAAATTCCTCATCTGAAAGAGGAATCGATTTCAAGTAATCTAAATCCTTCACATCCAAAAACTCCGAAGGAATTTGTGAAGTGACTTTATTTAAAATGAAAGCGTTCACTTCCAAACGCTCATTCGAAGACTGTGATCCGATAACCACATCAACGCAGCCTTTAGTTTGACCTGCAGTAACCCCCGCGAAGAGAAATTTTACTGCTTTTTCTTTTTAATCCTAAAATATTTACAACTCTTTCTGAGATAAAACAACATTCAGACCCAGAATCTAATAATGCCCGGCAGATAAATGATTCATTAGAATTATTATTATAAAATATCTTTACATTTGCTGTGGGCAGAAAAGAAAGATTTTTAATTCACTGTTCACCGAAGTCCCAAAATAAATTTGCGATTCTCCCGCTTGACCTTTGAACTCACTCGCTTCGTTGCGAGTCCCTGCGTTAGTTCCCTCCCCCTGTGAAGTTTCATTACCCTGTAACGAATTTGTAAACAACGCGTTTCCGTTAGGACTTTTTTTCATGTAAAAGAGTATAGAGAACATTTTAAATGGTTATTTGGGCAAGATTTATATTTATGATTATTTAAACATAAAAGCACAATGAAAACGTTTTACAAAATTTTTCTACAATTAACATCCATGCTCTTAAATTGAATGCACTTAAATAAAGGGTGTGTTCCTTTACATTTCAAACATTTTAAGATCTTATCATTTTCTATATTAGAATTTTCATAATTACTTCTTATCGGAATTTTACATTCAGATTCATTATGTAACATTAATTCTAAAGAAGAACACCTCACGTTTAGGAAATCAAGGAAAGCTTTCATGTTTGGAAATTCTTCTTCAGGTGATTTAATAGCCCATAAACGTCTACTTTCTGGATCAATTTTTTGTAATAATAAATAAATTAACCAGCAGTCTATACTAGAAGCTTGCTCACCTAAAGCATTAAGCCCTCTTAGGCATTCATCACTCGTGTCCAATAATTTATGCAAATTAAAACAATTATCTTCGGAAATAGGTTTTTGATCCAAAAACGTTTTAATTAATGACTGTGAACAATTTGTTTTTTGTTGTCATACCTATTATCTAACAATTTTTGCCAAGCTTCTTCATACGAATCATTAGATATAGGCATATGCTTAATTAACGAAGCTGGCTCATTAGTAAGTAGACCTTTCAAATACTGGAATTTTTCAACGTTCGATACTGACACTTGTGAATGCACAGTGGAAATAAATAAATCTTTAAAATTTATCCAATCCTTAAAATGACCATTAAACTGTGGTATACTCAATTTTGGTAACCTAAAATTACCAACATTTGAGTTCGAAGTAATTGAACTCGCTACTGAATTTTGTGTTCTACCTTGATTCCGAATATTTAATTCATCTAATTTATTATTATATTTTGCATTCAAATTAAAATATCTATCTTCAAATTCTTGGAGTTCAGATTCCTCTAAACTCAAATTCGAATCTAATCGTCCCAATTCTTTGAATAAGTCATCCAATCAGGATAACCGAATAGAAATTTCATTTCGAGTATTTATCTCATCAAAAGTATTTTCTAGCCTGGTCAAAGATGCCTTTACGCGACCTCTGGCTGCTCGAATTTCAGCCATTTGAGCTTTCTCTGTTTCACTCATATAAAAAATTTATTCACCAAAATATCCAAATCAATAATAAAAAATATGCAGTAAAATCATGAAATCAAAAATAATTCAGTTCTTTCATTCAAATTAGTTCTATGCACTATAAGTCCTAATAACAGTTTAAAATATCAAAAATATTATTCAAAATGACTTCTCTTTGTATCTCGTCGGTGCCTCCACTTTTTATGTTGTCTTTCAAATGGTTTTATTTTAACAATATTTATAAAACAATATCGCTAACATTGAGCGAATGGCCCGCACAGCCTCTTTCAATTTCTTGTTTTTACATTATCATAAAACACTATACATAAAAAAGTATCGCTAACATAGAGCGAATGGCCAGTGTACAGCCTCCTTCCAATCGTTCTTATTTGCTTCTCTCGCGTAAACAATAGTACACACCTTATAATTTAATAGCGCCATCTAGTGGCGTACATGAACCCTAACACTATATTTACTTCTTGATGCAGAGGATGAAATTACGCAATTTAGGCTAGACGCTGTATATTAATTGGTTGATTCATACTGTAAATACGTCCACAATGGGGGTAATGTTTTAACTTTTGTGTGTGTAAGTAATTTTGCTTCAATTCATAGTATATATACATGTATTAAAGTCGCTACAAATAAAGTAGTTTTTATTTTTGTGTATAAAGAAGCTGTATATTTATTTAAAGTAGAAATATCTTGATTACGCTTATTTTTTTCTGCAAGTACAACATTTTTATTTATAGGTAACTAGCCGAAATGCCCGTTCTTCGCACGGGTTAAATTTTAAAAACATAAAATTCACCTATAATATTTTTTTAGAAAGTGTAAAAAACCCTGTATGAAGTAGTATAACCAAAAAGTTAAAAAATATTTTTTTCAAATAAATGTTAACATAATAAGTAATTGTAAGCAAACCAAAATTTAACAAAAACAAATATTTCAGTGTAAGAGAAAATTAGCATGCTAAAAACTAAATAATTTAACAAAAACAAAGATTTCAATGTAAGACAGAAAATTAGCACGTGCTAAAAAGTAAATAGATATGAATGAATGCAAATATAAATAAAATTTATAACAGAAAAGTGATAAGTTTCTACTGTGGGTGAAATAGCCTGCAATACATATATCGAAAGAAAAATTTAACTGGAAAAAAAATTAAATTGGTATTACATGAGGTATGGATGCAATACTATCTAACATCTCTGTAATGCATCTAATATAGAGTATTCTAAAAGAGATAAAACAGGTTCCAATTGAAATAATCCAGAACCAACAACAGTATTGAATGAAACAAATAATAAACCATATTGCAAAAAAAAAAAACACGTAAGGATGTTACGTAAAATAGTAGTTTCAGAGCCACCGCGCATGCGCAGCGCCCTCTGAACTGAAAGCGTATAAATAGAGAGCTGTAGCGGGACGTTGAAAATTATTATTTGTTAGTGGCGAACGTTTAGTGAGACCCAAGTACGCCTCCCCGACGAAAAAAGGAGAAATTCCAACAGCTTGCGGAGTTTGAACGGCGAAGGATTATCAGCCTTCGAGAAGCTGGATTTTCCTATCACGCAATAGGAGCTCGTGTGCAGCGGAACAGTTCTACAGTGATGAGCGTTTGGAAGCAGTGGACCGATGAGCACCGAACTCGAAAAACTGGCAGTGGACGACGGAAGGTGACGTCAGCGCGTGACGATCGACATCTGCTACGCATGGCGTTGAATGAACGTACAGCTTCCTCCAGGAAGTTGGCAGCACGTTGGTCTACTGCCGGCTTCGTCAACGTCTGCTGCACCGTGGATTGCGTGCAAGGGTGCTTTTATACAGGATCCCCTCACGGCAAACCATCAACGGTTGCATCTGCAATGGGCTCATGAGCGCAGAGCCTGGCAAGCTGATTGGCACCAAGGTGTCTTTTCAGATGAATCATGCTTCAATTTCTGGGACCATGATGGCCGCATTCGTGTTAGACGCTCTGCCGGTGAACACTGCCTTCCAGAGTGCGTTATCGAACGACATAGTGGCCTAACATCCGGAGTTATAGTTTGGGGTGCGATTTCGTAGCATGGACGATCCAATTTGCTACGAATTGAGGGTAATCTCAATAGCAACAGACACGTCAGTGAAGTGCTACAATCCGAAGTCATTCCCTTCCTATAAGGCATCCCTGGAGCTATCTTTTAGCAGGATAATGCACGCCCACATGTTGCAAAGAATGTTCGAGACTTCTGTTCAGCCCAGCACATGCAACTTCTTCCTTAACAGGATAAGTCGCCGATTATTCGCCTATTGAGCACGTGTGGGATTCGGTTGATCTGCATCTCGCTCGTGACCCGCGTCCTGCAGCTTCAAAGAAGGAACTTTTGCTGCGCATACAAGCAATATGGAATTCTCTTCCACAAGCAGACATTATTTGACTCATGCCACGTCGCATAGCAGCACGTGGTGGCTACACCAAATACTGATTTCGGACACTTAATATTGTTTTTTTGCTTTGAAAATTTCGTATTTTATTTGTACTAATACAAGTCGTTTGTGCAATAAATTTTATTTAATTCTGATGATTCCTTCACGGTGTTGCATTTTTTTTTTATAAACACCAGTTTATATACATTTTTGTTTTTCTGAAATAATTCAATTTTCTTTAAATTCTCTTTTAATTTATTTTGTTCACATTCTAATACTTTTAAAACACATTTTTTTCTGTATGCAATGAATCGTTTTCTTACTTTCTTTAGCAAAAATTCTCTTCTTTTTACAAAATGGTCTGAACATTTGTGTCAACAATGAAATGTCCAAATAACAATTTAAAACTATCACAGTCACTTGCTGTGCACTTAGCATCAGTTCACAGGCATCGGGGACACGCAAAGTTGCCTTTCATCCTTTACATAACACATTGACAAATCAATCACATTGATTGATGGATCTATTTATACACAAAATTAAAACGAACGAATTCAACATTGTTTTGTGACAGAATGGTGCATTTCCGATTATAATTACTGTTGCCATTCCATGTTCAATGAAACTATTGCAAATTAATGGGAAAAAATCAACATAGGCCAAAAAAGCCACATAATTTACACATTTCTGAACAAGAAAAGTCTTGAATATAACTGCTAATGATTAAATTGAATATAATTTGTAGTGAAATAATCAAATTGAATGAAAACTCTTCTTACAATCCTGAATATTCAGACAACTTTTCTCTGCTTCATTCTTACCTTTATATTTTTTTTAGATGATCTCCATTAAAAAAGTCCTCACACCAATTTTTTTCCCAGCAAGATCACTCACTCCAACAATCTAGATATATATTATAAATACGAAAGTTTTTTTGGTCGTCTTTCACGCAAAAACAATTAAATGGATTTTAATGAAGCTTTACAGTAATATAGTTTATACATCAGAATAACACATAGGCCATAATTTATAGATGTTGTGTGAAGTGTCCAATATATAATGGTATTTGTCAAGTAGGAAAAAATTCTGCCATCTGCAAGCAATTCTGGCGCGCTCTGCAAAAAGTCCACGGCAGCATATATCTATCTTTTATTTGTGAAGAAACCCTTTTTGTTTTGGCTACGCAAGGCGCTCGCTTCTAATTTATTCCTGTAATCAGCGTAATCCCTAATTCTTTTTATTTCAGAATAAAACTAAGTTTTGAAGGGAGAGGTTGTTATAAATCTCTTTATTTGAATATTTTTTTTAATGATTTTTCTATGCACAATTGGTAGTAAGAAATTGATCTTTTTTTCAAAATAAATACTTTTATCGCTTCTGGTACTTAAAGTAAATAAACTTTCTCTCACACTACATCATTTGGACAAATTTTCAAAATTTGTTTGTGGTTAGTACTTAATTATAACACTATAATTTTAACTGAATAGGCAGATATTTCATTTTTAAGTACAAAAATAATTGTAACTACTATTGTACTGTATTTTTTGGATTGAGTGAATATTAATATCCCACTGTTCAGCTACACGAGAGCTTTTGGCGGCGGACCACGTAATTTTGAACCATGGTCAAGTGATGTGGACGACACCTGACCTGGCACTCCCTTCTCCTAACTACCACACCACACCAACTTAGCAAGAATATCTACCAATACTTAGCAGGAATATTCTTTGAAATCCACTATTCCAAGATATATGGCAGCATGGGTTCTATGATGAGTATTTTAGCGGGGAAGGCGAATAATTTTCTAGCAGATATTGCGGTTTCAGTGGGTTGCAAAGATAATCCTTTTTGTCCCGAAAAAATAGTTAATGTCAAAATTTAAGTGTCTTATGTTTTTGTATGTTAATGTAGACCTTAGAAAACGATTTGACTACTTGTTTTAAGTGAACGGTGTATCTAATTAATTTTACAGTGGAATATCTTTAATTAATTTATTAGCTCTAACGGATTAAATTTCCCAAAGTGGAGTATTTTGTTTATGTATATCCCTTACTTTTCAATGCAGTGATCCAAAAAAATATTGCATGAAAAAAACTGCAGTAAATCATAATGCGGTAGATAAAGCATTAACGTGCATCGCTCCACTACACGGCGGGTCTTCCAAAGCTCGAGCTATGAAAGTAGCTAGACACTTGCCAACTTGACTGTATTGTCTACATTTCGCTATGTTTTTCATTGAATCGTCATTATAATTAAAGAAACAGCGTTGCTTACGAATATTACAATTTTAACATAAAATAAATACAACATAAAGTAATATTAATGTATTACACTTTCAGATATAAATTTACACTATTTTAAGCGTTCATTACACAAAATTTTTAACAATGCGTTACTTTTGCTGAGCAGAGATCAGCTTAGGGAGGTATTTTCAAAAATCGACCCTCAAGAGTGTTACGGGGAGTTGAATAAAAAAAAAAATCCTTTATATCAGCTATTAGATGTACAGACTTAAAATTTAACAAAGGTGTTTTTTTTCAGCTGAGATATGCAAAAAGCTTTTTTTGTTTAATTTGCAATTCACATAAAATTAACTCATTAAAAACTTCTTTGTCCTTCAAACTGTGTTAATTTTTCAGTTCACCCATGCGAAGAACGGGTATACCAGCTAGTATAATACATTATGGCTTCACTATCCTATTTATTTCTGGCATAAAATGTTTGGCTATTTCTCTCCAAAACCGTAATGCTGAATACGCTATCCTTTTACATGCTAAAGTGAAAAGTTTATTATCTATGGGATATTCTGAAAAAATTCTACATTTTCTGTCTACAAATGTACCTCACATCTAGTCTATGCTCTTGTACATTTGGCAAAGACAGCTTTGAATAATTTGATTTAAACAAAAATGATAATTGTGCTGAAAGAAATTATTTTGGGGTAAAAAAAACAAAATTAACAAACAATGTGTTTGAAAAAAACCAGAGGCATATTTTTACTGGCAAAATGATTTTTTGTTAAAAGATATGTTTTTAAAATTAAGGACAAATGGAGCTTCAAATACATACTTTGCACTTGCAAAAAAGAACATTTACAATAATTGAGCTTCAAATAATTTATTGTATTTAACTCAAATCTTGATTACATGCCATTACATATTTATTCTGTTGTATTATGTGTATATATTATCTAAAATTATAGTTTTGAAACAACACCTATACTGCTAATTACACAAAGTAAATTATAAATATATATATACATAAACTACATAGTAAAATTGGTTTGATCATAACACATTTATTCTAACTTGATCTTAATATGAAAAAATAAATTTATATGGAAAAAACACCTTTTTATAAAAATTTTAGTATGTTTACAAGTGAGAATAAGATTTCTAATATTTCCAACAAATTATTTTATTTAAAAACATTAACAGAAAACTAGCAAAATTATAAAATAAACATTTCATACATTGATTTCCTCTTTCTAGATTAACTTTCAATATATATGTTGACTTTTTTAAGAGTTATAATGTTCAATAATAAATATTACTTCATTTTTCTCTAATTAAAACATTTCTACTAAAAATATCGACAAAAGAGATAATTTATATGGAAAGGAAAACATTATTCAAAGTATTTTTACACAATATTTGAAAATACATATATTGTCATAAAAATATGAGACTGATCTCTAAATCCAATTTTTATATAAGAATGAATTGCTTTAATTGAAATATATACATATAATTTCAGAAGTCACAACTCAATATATATAACAGCAGCATTTCTCCATTCCATAATTTTCAGTATATTATCCATTTGTATAAATCGCGTGTAACAATAATAACTTAAACTTTGTTGTCAGTGTATTAATATATTTATAACTTAAAAATTCATTTAAGATTCTACAATCACATACAGACTAGATATAAAGGAATAACAATAATGCAAAATGTTTCTGTAATATTATAAAAGATATAACAGAAATATGCACAAAAAATTATTTAAAAACTCCTTTTAAATTACACCATTTTTTTCTTTCTTTTGAAACATGTTCATTTAAAATCTGACAATCCCATACTAAATCTATTTAAAAAGATGTATAAATAAATGATGAAATATATTAATTTAGAATTAATTATATAACATTGAAAACTATTCCAAATCAGTAATGGCTAAAAGAATTTTTTAAAATAATGAATTACTGACATTTGAAATACACCTTCAATCCTGATAGATATTCATAGGTAAAATAGAATACATGATTTATAACAGATATTTAAATGATTTTCATTATGAATATTAGGAATTAATTCTGAATGCTGTTAACATCAATTGTGATAAAATACTTTTATAAATTATATGATTTGATTATTCATTAACACTTCATAGTTCATACTATAAATATGGACACTGCAAAATAATTACAGATAACTGAGCAAAACAATTTTAAAAGGGTAAAAAAAAAAAATACTAATTAAATAAGATCACATAATTTACTTTAGTGACGTCATTGTGATTTGCACTTTTTTAGAGACAGTCAAATGATTTTTTAAAGGAATGTAAATATTTACACATCAAACACACAAACATTTTCTTCTCCATCTAGGCTTTCCTATGTATAGTACCAAAATGGTAGTCATTATAACATTGACAACTATCACATCTGAAATAAAAATATCATAATGAGTAGAGGAAAACAAACAGATTACATATTTTCAAAACACTATGGATTTAAAAATTAAATATTTCCTTCTAAAATATACAATTATCATTACAAAATAAATTAACAGCAAACTTGAAAAGAATAAACACATTTACATTTTAAACAAAATAAACACAATGGCAACGTTCAAGGTAACTCGCCAAATGCAGTTTTGCATGTGTTGAATTGTCAATCATGTGCTTTGTTTCATATAATATCGCCAATATGGTTACAATAATATGTATATAAGTACTGAAAACTCTTAAGCACAGAAGAAATTTAAAATAATTCCCAACTTTAAAAAATAATAACAAAATTTAAGACACCATGGAAATGCAATTAATCATACTCTTTTCTTCGCATCCTTTATCTTTACAAACAGATTCTAACACAGAGTAACAAATTCAAATATTTTATTTTTATTATGATGTTTGCTACTTTTTTGAACATAATTTCAGATGCTTTTCCCAACTTTGAGACACCATATGAAATTAATATTGTATTGCCTACAAATTTTGTAATACGCACAATTAATGTGTATTTCCATAAAATCCAGCATATAATGGACACTTTTAACACAAAATTAATACCAAAATTTACAGGTGTGTGTTATAAAAATATCTTTATAGATAAAAAAAAAAAAGAGAGAAGAGCATTAAAAAAATTACATTTCTATATAGATCAAAATAATCTTCATTTAAAAGAAATGACATACTTTAAGAGAGTTGTAGTTCTAAAAGTATACTATTTTTTCAAAAGCCTGAGAATACCTCGATTATGTTTTTAAAGCATAAAGAACATTTAAAGTTTTCTTTGTAAAAAAGGAGGTGCATGTTACACGCTGAATATACCTAAAAATTAAAACATGCAGCTTGAAAGTATAGGCGCACATTATGTGTCAGATTTTACGATAAATATTTTTGAAAAACTCAGACATGCTGAAAATGATTTTTCAACCATTTGTATCAGACCATATCACATAAGAGGACAGTGATATATAAAAGCTAAACCCTTTCATGCTGATTGTGATGTATATGTGCCAACAAGAAATTCACTCAATTCTCAGATATCACATGTTTGAGTAATAGATTTGGAACATTTGACAAACTAAATTTTTTGGCAAGAGATGCATTGCATGTCCATAGGATTTGAAATACACTCAGGAATATTGAAAATTGCGACCCAAGAAGGAAGGTAAGTACAATCGCGAAACTTTGCAAATAAGTACAGCGTAATGTGATATGCAAATGATCCAAGTTTTGTGCCAATACGCATGCTCATACACGCTGAGGTGGCGCTACAATCAGGAAGAAGGTGCTACATAAGCCTGCGCAAATTCGAAAATTCATAAACGTGACGATTTTCGCCGATTGTAGGAAGACTTTGGTAAGCGAAACATGCCAAGTAAATGTGCTAGAAGACATTTCTCACAGTTAAGCGAGTTTGAGAAAGGCTTGATCATCATGATGAAAACTGCAGGCTGGTCAACGCGCCGTGTTGCTGGCCAGGTGGATTGTTCGGAGTGTGCCGTTAGAAATTGTTGCGGGCAGTGGACATGAGAAGGTACCCACGGGCGGTAAACTGGGTCTGGAGCGACCCGGAAGACCACAAGGAGAGAGGATCGTGTAGCAAGCACTTGTGGACCCCACCAGTGACTCGTTCAACCATACGAGCAGACATAGGCATAGCAATTGTTCCACACAATTTCCAGACACCTTGCAGAAGCAAATCTTAAATCCAAGCACCTTTTCCGTGCACTCCCTTTAACGCCAGAACATCGGCAACTGCGTCTACAATGGTGCCAAGCCAGATCAATGTGGAATGTCACAGATTGGCAAAAGGTTGAATTTAGTGATGAATCCCAGTTTGTTTTGGGGACAGATGATAACCGTGTACGGGTGTGGAGGTGCCCTGGTGAGCAGTATAATTCCCCACACACTGTTCAACGTCACACTGCCTGCACAGCTGGTGTAATGGTCTGGGGGGGGCCCATAGCCTATGATAGCCGGTCCACTTTAATTGTGATGCGTGGAACCTTAACGGGCCAATGTTACATTGACGATGTTCTTCGACCCCATGCAGGAACTTTCCTAAATGGTCTCACAGGGGCAATTTTCCAAGATAATGCTCGTCCGCATACAGCAAAAGTTGCTCAAGACTTCCTACGTCATTTTCAGATTCTTCCATGGCCAACCCGCTCCCCCGATTTCCCCCTGTAGTGCACGTGTGGGATCAGCTAAAACGGCAGATGCCATCGTGTCACTCTGTACATGATTTAGAGTTGGCTGTTCAAGATTTGTGGGCCCATCTGCCTCAGGACAACATAAGGTGTCTAATCAACTCAATGCCTGACCGTGTGGCGGCATGTATTGCAGCTGGAGATGATCCAACGCGTTATTGAAGTTGCCCAGTATTTGTGTCGTTGCACACCCTGTATTCGTTTAACTGTCTTGTTTTTGAGATCAAGTGAATCTCTCATCTGTGTCATTATGTGTGTTAAATTTCATTTCAATCCGATGCTTTCTTCTTGGGTCACTATTTTCAATGTTCTTGAGTGTACATGTAGATTTGACCTACTTGAAAAGAAACATTACTCACATGCACATAGATTTTTATTAATAGACATAAGGCGATAGGAATGTTTCTGAATAGAGTGCTTTATGATGGCTTTTTAAATAAGCATGTATTTGTTTATAGGAAGTAGGAGTTTTATTTTCTCTAAAGCATTGGATTTGTATATGCAATCTATTAATTAGATCTTGTAGAGGAAATTATTTTTTTAAATTCCTATTATTTTAGTTCACTCTCTCTCTATATATATATATCTTGTACAAATTTTCAATTGTTAATAAAATATTTTCTATTTATCCATTCAAGTTCAAATACATTTTTTTAAATGTAAATTTATTAGTTAAATTTTAAAAAGTGAATAGTAAACAAAAAAAATAGTCCAATACCATATATAGAATGGAAAATTGCTTTCTATTTTGTCACTTAAAATTGTGATTCTGTCTCATGTGTATATAAATATTTATATTAATTGTAACTATTTAATAAAAAGTAACTAAAATAAAATTTTTCTTTGTTGATCAAAGTAGGAATTAAATTTTTTTTTATATTACTTGTTTAGGGTTCAAGTGTAGTATGGGGGTGGGGGCACTTGGCACATTCCTTTTTTTGGCGACTAATAGTGGTCGCCAAGGTACTTTTTTTTTTAAATTATTTATTATAGAATTCGATATCTCACCATGACATTTAGATAAAAATCGCCAAATCAGAAATGGCCCTCTATACTACACTTGAACCCTTGTTTACTGTTAGAATGTCGAAGCATTGAAAATATATATGTTTAATTGTACTTTAAATAGAAGAAATGATAAAAAATATTTCAGATATTGATTCTAAAACAGACTCGTAAGAGTAGTGATAGTGACATTATAATATAATTTGATTATTCAGCTCATTAAGAATCTAACAAATATAATGATGACTATATTTGGGACATCTGCATATGTCAAGAACACAAAAGAAAATATTTTTCCAAGATCATTTACAATAGAAAATTCAGTTTTCATTTTTTCACATTCTTGCAAAAGTTCCACAAAATAGAAAAATGTAAGGATTGTAACATAGGACTGTGTGTACATCCCCGTATGTTCAAATTTTTCATACTAAGAAAGAATTGTAAGTAAAATTTAAGTTTTAAAATGTTTAGTTATTAAATGGTAAATAAATACTGAAAATAAAATAAGTAAAAACTGGCACTTACGTATTTTATTGCAACAAACATTAACTTTCAAGATAACTCACCAAGTTAGCAACCAAAATTTTTGGCGTTAAAAACTTTTGTCGCCAAGCAGTGTGTTTGGCTAGGATCCACCCAATATTCCAACTTCGATTCTTAGAAACAATATATCTAAGATCATACAGGAATTTTAAAATTTAATAGAATTTACTTACTTTACTGACCTCATAAGAGCAGCATATTTGACATGCTACTTTTCCAAGTATTTCAATGTAATTATTTTCCAGCAGAGGTGACGTTTGGGGATTCAAACAACTTTTACAGACCAACAGATTTAAAACAAAGATTATACCTCGGCGCTTTCGTCTATGTGTACTTCGTAATATATCCCCTCCCATTAAAAAGTCTGTGTGAGTCCATGTTTTCATAGAATATATCTAAATATAGATTATACTCAGATATTATTATACACAGAAAAATTAAAATTCTAAATATAGTAACGAAGTATGCTTACATTTTTCACTATTAAGTTGTAGAAGTAAGTCGACGATTGAGATAATACTGCCATATTGAAACACACAAACTCAGGACATATAAGCAAGCGGCGATGAGACAATTGTAGGAAGCTTGAGTAAACTCTCTTTTCATTTTATTTTTAAAATCTGATTTATCAATATCTTCTTCGAGATTGAGATCTTCTGCAAAAGCTGCACTGTAAACGCCAAGAAATATTCCAAGCAATACCAACATTATGATGCCCCACACACTCAATATCGAACAGCATACCGACAATTTAGGACCGCAAAACCTGAACGAAACCATTTTTGTTAACAGTAAGATTCACAGAGATTTCAATTTACTTTTTTTTTGTAAATTATAAAGAATCAAAACATCACCACAAGTACTGTTGCACCCCGTTCTCAACCCGTGACACCTTCCGGTTAACAGTTATAGCTTAGATATTAATAAAAACAAATGATCGATTATAAGTCTTTATCAAGCAAATTTGTTTCAAATAAAGTTTTTAAATTAAGTAACTTTAAAATTTAACACCATGCAATTAGTTTAAATATATATTCCATAAAAATTTAAGTATTATTACAAAGTAAATGAAAAGTAAACTAAACTTGCTGTCTGCTACAATCTTCATTGGAATCTTCGAATTGAAATGAAAAACGAAATGTCAAATAAGCAATGTGCTTGTAAACGTAAATAAAAATACATCAGGAATTTTAATTACATCTGAACTCCGTCAAAGCGGATATGATCAGCAAGGACTCAGGGAATTTATGAATCAAACTTTTATAAAGAAGATTTATTATTATCTGTAAATAGTGTATTTAACCTTTTTTTACTTTGTAATAAGTATTATATTAAACTTTATAAAATGTTTTTCGAAAATTCCGATTGCGATAAACCAAGTGTCATCATAATTCTTAGTGGGAAAAGGAAGTGCGGAAAGGATTACATAGCGGACTTGTTATTCAAAAGGTTTGAATAAATGCTAGGAAAAAAAAATCTCCCAAGATTATTGATATATGATAGTAATTTGTTTTTTTGTTTAATATTTAAATGTTATTCCCTTATTCTTAAATTCTCTTTTTAATTTGATGTTTACTGATTTTTGTTGTAATAGCATATAATTATGTTTTGTTTGTATAAAATAATTTGTTTTGGATGCTATTGACTATTTTACAGATTTGGTGAGAAAGAAGCTGTGATAATTCGTTTGTCAGGTCCACTCAAACAACAATATGCTTTGGTAAACAGAAAATTATTACTCTATTCACAAAATAGTTTCTCTTTAATGTAAATCGAGTACTTTTACATTAAAGCTTTAACATTTAATGTTTATATTTTCTTGGTGTTAATTGTCAGTAGTATTTTTTGTTGTTTTTCCTTCTTAGTAATTGAAATTATTTGCTATATCACCACAATATTAAAATTGATGGTTCAAAATTGTAAGATTGGTTAGGTATTGGATCTCTTTTTATAAGCTTTCACATCAGTGACATGCTCTAGTAGATTAATGCCTTGTTAATTTTTTACATTAGGATTATATTTTGGTATCTATGCTTTCTTGAAAAATATAACCCATCCATGAAAGTAATCTGCGTACTCCCCTGTGTCACATAAAAGCATGTTAAAAAGAATTGATTAAAATGTACCAATAGAGTCAGGAGCATAACAGGGAATATTAGGGGTTCCCTGCAAAGTCCGGTTTAGGGCTTCAAACCGTACCTTTCAAAGAGGTACTTGGGGTCAGACAGACTTTGGGCCCCTTAGAATCCTGGCAACGTAAGATATACATTGCACCACTGAATTGGGTGCCAAAAATACTTGCTTTATAAAAAGCTTTTATGAAAAAGTGCCAAAATTGTTCTCCTTATATCTCGATTTTTAGTTGAAATAGTTGTAGGAGGGGGAGGTTTCTTATATACACGTATATGTAGTTAATTTTTGAATTTGAAGTCTTGCAGATATGTTATTTTTTAATTTAAATATGTAATCTGCAACACCTTAAGAAGGAAGAAATCCACATTACCTTCCAATGGATTCCAGTCCATTGTGGAGTGGATGACAATGAACAAGCTGATATATTAGCAAAGAAAGGATCCTTGATCCCACAGAAGATTAAAAGTGAGATTTCTTTATTCAAATCTGCCAAATGTATTACTAAAAACACTTCAGCTTTCAACAGCCACTACGACCTTGTGTGTAGAAATTCCAAAAGGAATGATTGAAGACTATTCAAGATAATATTCCTGATTGGCTTTGTCCTACAGCTGTGGCGGCATTACACCTAACTACTGGATATGATTGCTTAGAGGTGCACTTGTTTTGGATTGGTATCCTGCCAAGCCCAACCTGTAATAATGGTATTATCAATAGAGACCATCTTAAATGGTGCATTACAATCTGGGGAAAATCTGAAACTAAGCAATATTGGTTTGCGAGATTGTGTATGGGCCAATGACTTTTATTAATTTGTTTAATACCCTTTTTGTGCTATATTATGTTCTTTTTTATGCGTAATGTACCTTCCATTGGAAATTTAAAAATGTACTTGTATACTAAGGGTTTTTAAAATAGGAAATTTACATTTTATCAATATTTACATGCTTTTATTTCCTTTAATTGTAAGTAATACTTTACAGTATAACTTTTATGCAAATTAATTTTTAGAAGGCTATTAATGTGTACAACATGGAACTTTTGGCTATACTACCTCCCCCCATTCAACTGCTTAATAGTGCAGATCTTTTAATTTTGAAAGAAAAGAAAATTTTACATCCTCCATATGAAAACAGAGGATTGGTGTTTATGGGTTTCGACAGATCACATAACATTCAGAAGTAAGAGAAGGAATTGTGTGATAGGTTTTGGGGTTGAAATATTAATAACTCATCTAGTACAGGTTAATAAATCTAAGCTCATTTTGAACAGAAATTTGTTGTTCTTCACATTTAAAAGATGTTTTGTGATAAGATAGAAAATTTAAGTATTAATTTTAAAAAATTTTCTTATCGTTTGTAATAATTTTCAATCTTTTTAAAAAGAGGTTACAATTTGTTCATAGAACTATTGATCTTCATGACTATTGGACTTGAGATTTTATCCCTGTCTAAGACAACTCTCATGATGCAGAGCAGAAGTTAAAAAGAGTAAATTACCTGTCCAGTATTATCTTTGAAATGTAGCTTAAAATACGAATTGATTTACTGAAGTAATCAGTCTGGAATTTGTGACTGAGGATGAATCACGATTTTATCATTGTCAATTCAAAAAGATGGGATTAATTTACTGTTTATTAATATTGCACTCTAAAACAATTCGAGGTTTTTGGCAATAGATTTCATCATTTTGAATCATTTAAGTGTTGAGGACACTACACATTCAAACTTCCACATGTTAACATATGGACTTTGAATCTTGACACATTTAATATGCATCAATCCCTCTACAATGTATGTCTTTAATGACATCTGGAATAGAACCTACATCTCAACTGAAACAATGCTAGCTGTGAGCTTAAGATCATAATCAGTTGGTTACTCAAGTCAGGCAAAATGATTGGGCTTTGACATTAATTTCACAAAGCTTCAAGGTTCTGTTATTGTGGTTAATTTAATGTTGATTAATAAATTCATTAATAGAAATTAATTCTCTTTGAGTCATTAAAAATTATAAATTTGATGAGAATTATAAGGGTATCTCTTTTTACTATTCCATGAAATAAAAATGATTTCTTAGGTTTTAACATGCTATCTCTTTTCAGGAAAATAACTTGAACTATGAGAAACTCCTTGATGCTTCTCAGTATAAAGAGGTCTTCAGGGAAAAAATGATATCGTGGGGAGAGGCGATCAGGAATCAAGACCCAGGTTATTTTTGCCATCATGCCGTTCAACAATCCCAAGCAAAATTCAAGAAAGTGTGGATTATCAGTGATGCCAGGAGAAAAACAGACATAGAGTTTTTCCTTTCCAATTATCCAAATAAGACATACACTGTTAGAATAAGTGCTTCTGATACTGTGCGCAAAGAAAGAGGATGGAATTATACTGAAGGCAAGTCAAGTTTTTCCATTACTTCAATTTGAATGCATGCAAAATACTTTTTCTAAACTTTAAATTTCTTTTGTGTGTTTGTATTTATAAATTAAATACATAAAGTACTTTTGGGTATTTTATAGCATTTCTTAAATAAGTACTAGTTTTTCAGGTTCTCCACACTTGTAATTCTTTGATAACAAAATTTGTTTTATTTCTGCTGATAAGATTTCTCAAAAATCAAAAAATCTCAAAATGACAGAATCACTTTTTGAAAGACTTAATTCTATTAAAATACAAATTAAGCAATTTTATATCCTATAATTTCCGAATTATCAAAAAGTAAGCTCTTCAGTATTTATCTTAGAAAAAAATGAATAAAATATTTTACACTCTAAAATATCTTTACAGAGAATAATGAATAGAACAAACATTTTTAATTTTTTTAAATTAAAAATATTCCTTCTATTTACTATTACCTTTAACCAAAGATAGTGAATGTCACAATATGCTATAAAAACTCATTAATGCATAACCAAATTTCAACAAAAAAGCAGTAATTTCAATTAAGTCCTGTCAAAAGCATCTTTTTGGATTCTTACAAAATAAGTAAAACAAATAGTAATGTGTTTTTATAGTGTATATTTCAAAGTCTATTAAAAAGAAAGAATTTTACAATGAAAAATGAAATTTAAGAAATACTCAATCTCCCCAATTTTTTTAAAGAAAGGTAACTTCTAATAAAACAATAATTGCCATATGCTTAATATGTACTGTAAAAAAAATTCAGATTTCTCTTAATTCACATGAACTCTTGTGGATATATATTTAAAACATTTTGAATCAATACATTTAAAAGTATATGGAAAGAATTATCATGTAATTATAAAATGAAAACGTTTAGAATTTAAACAATTTTTTTTCTCTCATTGAAGTATATTAAATTGTTAAGTTTGGAGACCATTTTTTTAAAAATTTGATTTTTTTTTTATTTAGGTGTTGATGATTGCGAGTCTGAATGTGGCCTTGATACTTATAAAGAATGGAATTTTCACATCCTCAACGATAATGACGAACAAATGTCAGAAGGATTGGATAGGCTTTTGCAATCTCTGGATGCAAAATAATTTCGAAAATTCAAGTACTTAATTAAATTTACATCATGAAATAAATCTCTTACTAGAAAGTTGAATTGTATCATAAATGGAAGTGTTCATTGAAAATATTTACTTTATACAATTAATATTAAATAAGAGCTCTTGTAAACAGTTTACTTAATGATGTAATTATATTTAATAATTTTTTATATACCTTCAACTAGTATCAAATAAAAATATTCAAAGCTATGATGGCTTTCTTGTTGGTTGTAAAACAAAAGAAAAACATAGCTCTGAAAATAATTTCAAAAGATACCGGATTTACGCCACACCCCAAATTTTCAACAAGTTTTTGCAGGAAATGAAAAATAGAGCAATTGCAGGTTCTAAACTTATTTTACACTAATTGCCCCAACCAATGCATTTTTCCTTAGATTCGATTCTAAGCTAAAATATCGATTTTCAGTAGCTTTAATATTGGAAAAAAAGTGCGGCTTAGATTAGAGTAAATGCGGTACATACTGAATCATTTTTAGATCTATACATACCATCTGTCAATTTATCGAAACACTGAACAATTTGCTTCCCCCACGTATTAATGCAATTGACAATTTTTTTTGTAGAATGCCTTGCAAATTATAAGCTTGCAAGTGGAGTTCTGTGGTTCTCTTTCAGATAGAAGTTTCAACACAATAGATTCAAGAATTACTTTAGTAATTGTATGTAAATCATGCAGCTGTGGTTAACTGTTTTTGGACTGAAAAATTACCGTTTCTTATCTCAAATTTTAAAATTCCAAAATAAATTAATGCTTAAGCAAATAATGTATCCCATTTTCCTCTACTGGAGGCAAATTTCACAGCTTCATTTTTAAAAAATTTTATCCATTGTTAAACAATTCGAAATTACAAATGTTTGCCAGAAAGCAAAAGTATTGAGTTACCAGAATTCGGCAAAGATACACAAATACAAAAAATTTATACACCATTGTTTTAATTAGTGCTGTACATTTACTCATGAGATTGACTCATTGTTTGAACATTACTTGGCTTTCGAACTCACTCCAATCTTTGGTGAAAATAAACTCTTTAGCCATTAGATCACACTAAACTTGGTACAATCACCAACATTAGTGCAGTAGATGAAAAAAGAACTTTAGTAACTAATATCCACATAGACAGGAACACACCAAGTGAACCTTGAAAACAATGTGCGATACTTTTCACAAAAAAGAAAAAAATCTGGTTTCAAAATGCATAATTCTTCATTTTATTTTTCCGTAATATGAAGAAAATACATAATCTTGTTTCAATATGGCTCTAAGAATAATTAAACATTTTTATACACATCAATATTTACACATGTATCACAATTCTATACAAAAATACATTCCAAAATAATCTTTGGCTGATTTGATATCAAAGATGCTTTAAAAATTTCAAATTTACAAAAAAAAGCAATGTAAAATGAGATTTTAGATGGCACTAGCAAGATCAAATTGCAAAGCATGAAAATTTTATCACATAATACAAATATTTAAAAATCTTATCACATGAATAAAATTTGAAACATTTTAGAAATAAACTAACAAGAATTCATGTATAAATCAGTATTTTAATTAAACATTGTTAAAAACCCACACAAACTAAATAAAAAGCAAGTAAAATTTTAGGAAAGAAAACTGGTTTCTGATTTTAAGAGACTGAAGTGTATGGAAACTAAAATAATTTTAAAATAAATAAGGAATAAAATAAAAAATCATTGTTTTGATTGTGTTGTTTAAAAAATTGCTTCTGGCATGCTCAATTTAAAAAATATGAATTTTTTTATTAACTATCTAAAAATTATGAATCTGAGATAATCATTATTTCCATAGTTTGATAGCATTATTTGTGAACTTTTGATATTATTTAATTTCACAAAATGTTTTAGATTTCAAAATCTACATTTGAGCTATACTTACAAAAGAGTAATTACATCTAAAGAATCAAAATACTATACATTTCCATACTGTTGCCATGCTTAAAAACATTTTACATGAATTCCATCAGTTGAAACTAATGAATTTTTCTGTAACAAAAATTGAAATCTCTTATACTGCAAAATAATTTGCCTCATTGGCAGTGGTTTCAAGTCTATATATTTTCAATTAATAAATTTTAGATCCAAAAATATTGAAATTAACAAATAAAACATGAATGATTATGAAAAATATTTTTTTTATGAAGTCAGAATGCATTTTTAACCTCATTTTTATACCCCTGAATGACAGCAAGCATGTATCAAAATATCAAAATAAAATTTCTAAATAGCTTTCAACAATGTTCTTAGTTTTTAGAATAAACAAATAAGTCAAAAATGACTGCACATCTTGTCTGAAAATAAGTCAAAACATTTAGCATTCATTCCTTTTGCCTTCTTAATTTAGAAATGCTGATTTCAGAATATTTCAGCATTAAAATTATTCCAAAATTCCATGTTTAACAATCATATTTAATTTGTTACTGCAGCCAATAATTTAAGTATAGTAAAAAAAAACTATTTATTGAAATTTGATTTTTTTAATTTCAAGAGAAACTTTTATACTTAATTCATTTAATTAGTTTTCAAAAAATAGCACTAAAAATTATAAAACGTTAAATGCAATACTCATTTTATTATTGGTTTTATTAAATGAAAGGATAATAAAATCACTACAACATTTGCAGAAAATATGCCCAGCATTCTTAAAATGGTGCAAGATTAATTTTTTTTACATGGAATAGGATGATTAATGCTTTGTATAATCTTAGAATGAAGGCCATGCAAAATATAGCATCTGTATAGTGAAAGAAAAGACAGCCTCATAAAAAAAAACATTTTTTTTTAAATTAACATTACATTAAAGTTAACACTGAATTGTTGACAGAAATCCATCTGATCTCTCAAGTAATGAGAAATCCCAAACTGTAATCTTGCCCAATAGTTTCTCATGAGAACCTTTTAGATTTAACACATGAGGGCTTCCTCCTACTCATCAGGAGGAATAGTTTTTAATAATATTGATTCAGGAATATACAGCCTTACACTAACCGACATACAGAAATAAAACTTCAAATCAATTTGGTAAAAACGAGTATTGGTACTCAAAATTCACGAAAAAAAGAATGTGTATAGGAGAAAAGTTAAAACTGATCTTTTAGTTTCAACTATATTTGAACCAATTGTTTTATTGAAATAGGAAGCTATCTTAGTAAGTGTTCATAAATAAAATCAGATATCTCCCCCCCATCCAACTTTGAAAATTAAGTTTTATTTTGAGTTTATTAAGTATCAAATTATGCTTTTGTTTTACCATTAAAAAGCTAAATTTTCAAAAAGTGTAGATGAATAAACTATATTTTCATTAGAGACAAGTCAAATTTCATTTTATAAAATTACACACAAGGGGAAAATCTCATTTATTAAACTTGCCTTCAAAAGGTTAGAGTGCTCAACCATACGAAAATTAAAACTCCAAACACCTTAACAAGTTCCTCAATAGCTCAGTGAAGCTACGTTTTTCTATCATAGGCTAGGTATAAAGTGTTTAAAACTTACAGCAGTTAATTTTTTTCCTTTGTTGCACAACGAATTTATAATAAATTAAGTAAAAAACTTAAGGTAATTTATTAATTTTATCTTCAGTTTTGTTACTTTACAACATTTTCAACTTTCTCATACTCTAAGTGGTGGACTAACAAGATAAAAAAAATTATTAGCTTATTCATAGTTTTAATTCCTGCGCACCTTAAAACAGCTTTTGTTTTAGATACATTTAATACGGTGTGCATGCCTTATTACTTAAAAAATGTTATATATAAAAAAGCAAGTTATTTTCTCTATTGTTAAACTATTAAAATGTTCCACTTAAATGGCAATTTTTAAAAAAAAATAAATAAGTAATATTATAAAATTAGCAAGTTATTATTCATCTAAATTTAAGATTAATCCGATTTACTCATGATGTTGGGCTACATCAATTAACATGATCAATAAATATTTGGTAAGTGAAGAAATACATACTAAAAAGAAAGGTTCAGAAATGCTAGGCCTATATTAATACATGATCACATGATAAAAAAGGAAATTTTAACATAGTGATAAAAGTGTTATGAATATATATATGAAATAATATATATGAAAAAGAACCTGCTTTAAAACTTTTATTTAAACCACAACCTTTATAAAGGAGGTCAAAATTTTGTACGCAAAGAAAGGATTTGATTCTTTTAGTAGTCTAATATTCTACCAAAAAAAAAAGATTTTTTAAACATAAATACATTTAGCTTAAATTAGTTACAATCCAATTTACTCTTTTAGCTCAAATTTGACATAAAAGAATATTTTAAACTAAAAAAATTCTTTTTTTTTTATTAACTAAAATATCAGTAACTACAACTTAATGTGGAAGAACAAACTCTCAGTTCAGAATCACTTTATCTTCCTGACAAGAAATATCAAGTTCCATATAAAATATAATAAATGTTGCAGAAGGAACTTATAGAAAATAAAAACATTGAACATGAATGAAAAAAAATTCAATTAAAAATCTCAATATAGCACTAAATCTATTTAAAAATTGGAGATTTCAATCCATATAAAAACACAGCACTTCACACATATAAATAAAAAAAACTGTACAAAATAAGAAATTATGTCCTATAAAATAAATACATTTGGCATAGTGAGCTTGTAACAGACAAATACAAAATAAATACTTATGTAATAATTATGCATATTCATAACACTGACAAATGAGATTGAATTTGTATTTGAGGTTCATGTGTGTATCTAGCAGACAAATCTACCATCATTTAAATTAATGGTGTGTACAATCAGAATGTAAAACTACATCTACATTTAAGATGACAATTTGTCTAAAAATCACAGATGTGTACGAGATTTAAAATCCATTTAGTAATTGATGCAAAATTTGATATACAAGAGCACTTACATCAAATTTAATGCGAGGCATGAGGAAATAATTCAGTATTTTTTCAAAATGGCTCTAATGAAGATCCTATATTCTACAATTATCTCAATTTGAAAATCCATTTAAAATATACAAATTTTATAAAGTTACAAAAAACAACTGATTTGCTTTATAGTTATTTGAATGATACAGCTTCATTTCAATTTTTTTTTTTTATTATTCCCTTCTCAAACGTTTAACTGCTGGAAAAATGTTAAGATTCCATTTCTTATTTTTCACATAAAAACTGGCATAAGTGCACGAATAAGTATAAAGCTGTACATAATAAATAAAAAAGGAGCAGTATTTTACAATTGATTAATGGAATGTGAATAAATTTCAAACAAAAAAATCTTTGGAAATACTTCAATATGCTTTATGTACAAACTTCAATTCAATATAGTATTCTGACTTTTTAAATTCATTATAAAAATTAAAATATATGCACAACAAATTTTAACACACAGTTGAAAAAGTACTGAATTAGTTCATTTGGTCCAACAGTTTTTTTCAGAGCTGGAAAAATATATATTTGGCAACAAAGAACATTAAAAAACATTTAAAATTCATAACAAATGAAAAGTCCTATACATTTTAACTGCTATACACGATTAAAACAAATGAAGGGAAATATATATCTTTATAACGCAAGTTTATATAGTTGGAAATCAGCAAAAATAAAAATTGGTTTAAAATACACTTCTAAAAACCAACAGATCCATAGTTTCCAAAGATCATGGGTAGAACAAGGTCAAAAATTTACAGAGGCTTCTAAGTTTAGTCAGTCACAACATAAAATTATAAATCCTAAAAATAGTTATCACAAATATATTTCAAAAATTCATTCCATAGAACTAGTTATAACAATATGGCATATATATCTGAATATCAAAAGTTAGAACTAATAAATTCTTGCGTCTTTTGACACTACACAATTTTAAATTTCAAGTATGAGCAGTAAACCAATTTTTACTTTCTTAATATACAGTCAATTCAAATGAGTTATTATCCCTGAGCAGAGATCCCCACCTCCATCTGTTGTTGTCAGATTACTGTATCAGATTCATTCATGTAAATAGGACTAGGTCTTCCATTCAGAAAAAGTATCGAGGTTGGTCTTGATCCATTCTCTGATGGAGGTTCAGACATAGAGAAAGAAGGATTTGTTTGTGCTGGATAATAGTCTGGATTGAAATTGTTCTGTTGACTCGAAGCATTGATGAGCTTTGTAACAGGATTTTGATAGTAACGCCGCCTCGAGCCTCGTTTAGAACGAGTTGAGCGTTGCTTAACTTTTCTTGGAGTCATAGGTCGCTGGCAGGCATTGGAATTGAGATCAGGAGGAGCTGTGTTGTTGTGGTACTCAATGCTATATGGTAAATTTCTGATCTGCTTGATGGAACCTAAAAAAATTTGGATATTACATTTTGCCGCATTTACAGTTAATTCTGCAAGTGAAGTCAATTAACTGTATTTATTGGATTTAAGGGGACACAGTATGATTAAATTGACAAAAATTAGGTAAAAAAAATATCAAATTTCTTATTTTAGCCTAAATTATTCTTTATATTTCACAAAATTTGAAAGCACAAGTTAAAAAAATTCAGAGTAATGATAACTTTTGTTTGTTTTATTCATATCCCAATGGCATATAAAAACTTTAAAAGGATTAATCTCTGAATGAAAAAAAAAAAGGCTTTTCTGTTGTGCCTAATGCTTTGAATTTTTTTGCCTATTGCTAATAGTACATGTAACAAAAGTTTGTATGCATTTGGGACAAAGCAATATTTTTAAAAAAAGATAGTTGAATTTAGATTTTGTACACAAGGAATTTTCAATAAGCATTAAAAAAAAAACAAGTATTTTACAAAAATATCAATCATGTTACCACAAAACCCATACTAACTTTTACATAATTTGAAGAACGTGTAAATCAATGTTCGTGTGCACATCAATTTTTGAGGAGGAGCAGCATTTTAAAATTACTTCATGTTTAAAAAAAAATTTCCCTTAGAAAACTAAATGGTCAGCATTTTATGGTAATTTGAGCACAAAATCCGTTTTACATAATACATAGAGGGCAACCAAAAAATTTTTGATAATCATTAAATTAAAAGATTTTGTGTAAATCATACTATGTCCCCTTAAACAAATATTTAGGTAACAAAAACTTTATTTACACAAATTGAAAAAGTAAAGTACTTTTAAAGTAATTGAGCCTTAAATTACAAGTTTCAAAATGTATTACTGTTACAAATAATTACAACTAAACTGTTTGCTGAAAAAGGCAACTAGAAAGAGAAATATGTGTATTTAAAATTGCATTAACTTTAATTTTTCTCAAATAAAAAAATAAATATGCAAGAGTGAGAAAGTGTGCAGTTACGCGATTTGTTCCCTAATGCCACCGTTTTTCTCACATAGGTACGCATTTGCTGTGTATAGGAGGGAAAAGGAAAGGCTTAAATAAGCAAATGTTTCTCTCAAATAAGTAAATCCTTCGCAAACACAATCAAGTTCATTTTATTGCATTCCAAAGTCTATGGAATAGTTTTACTGATAGTAGCGCAATGAAAACAGTATATTTCGTAAAGACATATATATATCATACCTGCGAGTAAGACCAATATACACTCAGGAACATTGAAAATAGCAACCCAAGAAGGAAGCTAAGTACAATCGCAAAACTTTGCAAATAAGTACAGCGTAATATGCAAATGATCCAAGTTTTGTGCCAATACGCATGCTCATACACGCCAAGGTGGTGCTACAATCAGGAAGAGGGTGCTATATAAGCCAGTGCAAATTCGAAGATTCATAAATGTGATGATTACAAGCCAATTGTAGGAAGACTTTGGTAAGCGAAACATGCCAGGTAAACGTGCTAGAAGACATTTCTCACAGTTAAGCGAGTTTGAGAGAGGCCTGATCATTGGGATGAAAACTGCAGGCAGGTCGACGCGCCATGTTGCAGGGCAGGTGGATCGTTCGGAGTGTGCCGTTAGAAATTGTTAAGAGCAGTGGACACGAGAAGGTACCCACACACGGAAAACCGGGTCTAGAGCGACGAGGAAGACCACGAGGAGAGAAAATCGAAGGATCGTGCAGCAAGCACTTGTGGAGCCCACAGTGACTCGTTCAACAATACGAGCAGACGTAGCAATTGTTCCCCAAACAATTTCCAGACACCTTGCAGAAGCAAATCTTAAATCCAGGCGCCCTTTCTGTGCACTCCCTTTAACACAGGAACATCGGCAACTACGTCTACAGTGGTGCTAAGCCAGATCAATGTGGAATGTCACAGATCGGCAAAAGGTTATGTTTAGTGATGAATCCCGGTTTTTTTGGAGACAGATGATAACCGTGTACGGTTGTGGAGGCGCCCTGGAGAGCGGTACAATTCCCCCACACTTTTCTACATCACATTGCCCACACAACTTGTGTAATGGTCTGGAAGTCCATAGCCTACGATAGCCGGTCCACTTTAATTGTAATGCGTGAAACTTAAAGGGCTAACGTTACGTTGGTGATATTCTTTGACCCCATGTAGGACCTTTCCTAAATGGTCTCCCAGGGTCAATTTTCCAGCAAGATAATGCTCGTCCGCATACAGCAAGAGTTGCTCAAGTCTTCCTACATCATTTTCAGACTCTTCCATGACCGGCCCACTCCTCCAATTTGTCCCCTGTAGAGCACGTGTGGAATCAGCTAAAACGGCAGATGCCATTGTGTCACTCTGTAGATGATTTAGAGTTGGCTGTTCAAGATTTGTGGGCCCATCTGCCTCAGGACAACATAAGGTGTCTAATCAACTGAATGCTGGACTGTGGCGGCATGTATTGCAGCTGGAGGTGGTCCAACGCGTTATTGAAGTTGCCCAGTATTTGTGTTGTTGCACACCCTGTATTTGTTTAATTGTCTTGTTTTTGAGATCAAGTGAATCTCTCATCTGTGACATTATGTGTATTAAATTTCATTTCAATCCGATGCTTTCTTCTTGGGTCATTATTTTCAATGTTCCTGAGTGTACATGCAAGTGGCAGTTAAGGGGTTCATATTTTCAAAACGCAATACACAAACCAATTATTAGATATAGATTTAGATATATCATTTGTTGTGCAAAATTTTACTCACATGCATATTTTTCTTTTTTAAAAAAAAAATATATATATAAAGCATTAAAAATAAATTACCAGAAATTGATCTCAAAAATAATGTCCTGGAATCATCATCAAGGTTTTTCTTTTAATTTAAATTTATTAATGTACTTCACATTTAGTTTATCATATTTTACGTTTACAATATAATTCATATGCATCAGATTACTAGAATATATACTTGATCAGAGTACTGTTATTTCAATTGCTGCTATAAATTTAAGTATAATTTTTTTTTACTTTAAATATTCCAATACTTATATTTTTTAGAAATAATCTCCAACTGAAACAAAAACTCTAGCAGAATGATTAAAATAAACACATAAAATTTTTTAAAATATATCAAATAAAAGTAAAGTGACAATACAGAGAAAAACAATTAAACACAATTGCATACTTATATAAATTTAAAAAAAATTAGTGCTAAGGTCAGAAGTTAAATAGCAAAGGAATTTGTTAAAATTAGTTTAGAAAAACATGCCAAGTTAATACAGAATGAAACAAAACCTGCTCCAAATTTGAATGCTTGTTCAGAAAGAAATTTTTCTTAATCATATCGAAATTTAGAGATCATTTGGGAAATAGTTCATCCCATATTAATAGTCCCATATCAAGTTTATTCGCATTTATTTTAAAAGATTTTTATTTTTCTAACAAAGAGTGAAATCCAAGATTTTTTTCTTCCCTCTGTAAAAATCAATAACCTTCATTTGAAGTTGAAAAAATTTCAGCCATTCAAAAATGGAAGATAGGTTTTGAGGTGTTGTGAAACGACAATTACCTACATGGGTTGCAGACACATTTGAGAGGCCTTTGCAGGTGAGTGATAAGTAGACAGTGAATCAAAACCACCAATAAAATCAACTGTAACAAGAGAGTGAGTGCTATTAATGTCATGCTATTTTAGGTTGTGTGCAATAAAGTGACCAACTCATCATAGCAAAGCATCAAAGAGAATTTCAATGTTAAACATGGCATAAGGAATAAATATCAAATCATATAAGCAGAATGATTTACTGTAGGATTTATTACAAGAAGAACTTAACAAAGTTGAGTTCATAGAACTTGATATACATGTTACAGTATTCAACTTAAAGTCATCTCAGCCATTTAGACGAAGTAGTTGCTCATCTTTCAATTTGAAGACACATTCAATAAACTAATAGAAAAATATTTAGATATACTTCAGTTTTCTAGATCAAGAATTATAAAAATTATCTGATGAATTTATTTGATATACAAGAATGATAAGGATTTTCTTATGAAAAAAGTCTTTTAAAGGATGATTCAGCAATAGACAATTTGGGATAAACTTCGGGATATAAAAAATATCCTCCTTATGTCAACCTCTCTAAAAAGTATTGATGGTAATGTAGCCCCAATATATTTGAATAGTTATACATTCAAAATCAACTGCTATTGTGCATACAAACTTCTGCACTTTCTTCAGTTAATGCTAAAATTGCCTTTAATCAAAAATAGCTATCAATCTTTTTAGGAAATACTATAGAAATAAAATATGCTTGTACAAACCAATTCTATTTTTATGAATTTGCAACATTGCTAAATAATAATCTAACAAAGTAGAGATGATGCTCCAACCAGATGACAAAAACAATGCTATTATACAAGGTCAATGAAACCTAGACTGAAATCATAAATTAACACAATATTTAATAGAACCAGTCCAAGAGCTCCAAAGGCAAAAATTTATAAAATTCACATATCTGTCATCAGATTACTACTGTTCCCTTATCAACCTAAAAAAAAATCTGGGTTTAAATATAAGTTAACTTTTGTAATCAGTAAGAATTATCTTTAGAATATTACATCAACAAATTGACAACCTAGTACATTTTTTTGCTTAAGGTTGATCATAATATTGCACAACATGCTATTTAAGTCTGCAGACCCATATTTCATGCTTTAACAAATATTAGTGTGATTTGTAAAAAAGAAAAAGGTAAACTATGCGAGACAAAAAACATTTAAACAGAGCATTTAAGAGACAGGTCTTAAAATTATTCAAATCTAAAGAAGATGCGATACAAGACATGTATATTAAATACAATAGGTCGTACAAACTAAATACAAGCACTTGTATTTACATATTATTCCATAGATACAAGTGTATGGTATTTAAGATATCGGAAGCAAAATACACAAAACTAAGTAAACGCATTTCAATCAAACATATGAACCATGCTGACCAAAATTCTGAATTCATTCAATTTAAAAACAGACAATTTTAATAAATTCTCTTATCTGATGAAAAACAATCAGCTATTTTTAGTCAAAAAGTGAGAGTACTATCATCCATAATTATCTGTGTCTTATTTTTAATCTTAAGAAATTTATGAGTGATAAAAATGTTAATTTTTAGTTCAAGTACGAAACTGATTAAAAACAATTTACTCTGTATAAATTTATCATATTGGCAATAAAAGAGTATAAAAAACATAATACAGAAGGAGAAGAGGTTTCTGGAAAAAAAAAATTATACATGCATTACTAATCTTTTTAACCAAAAATAAAAACTATAATATTTTTAAACAGTTACTTAAATAGATTGCTCATTACTGCAGTAAAATTTACACATAAGGACTTCTCAATTACTTATAGAATTATAATTGATTTTAGTTCTAAAATATTCTATACGTTTGGTTAAAATTAATTAGATCCAATATTTTATTCTATGTAATTAAAACATGAAAATAAATCAACTGATTTGTTTTTCAAGCACACGATAATTCAGAAAAGGTAATTTTCCCTCAAAAAACTATATTGTATAACAGAGTACCTTATAAAGTATTTTAATTATAGTAGAAAAGAAAAAAGTATTTTTTTAATTAAGTTTCAGATATTATCAAACATCATAAAAAGACAAGACAAAATAGAACTCAAGGTTTTTGAAACACTAAAGAAATATAAGAAATTGTATTTGTCATACTCACAGGAATCTTCATCTCTAGTGAACACATAAATAGTTCCACAAGTAGAAAGTATTCCAATAATCTAGAAAAGGACAAATATTAATTTCTTAGATATTGTGTTTAACTAATAGCAAATCCAAACTATACTTTAAAAACAATAGATTAATTTTAAAACCTATAAAAATACTACTAATAAGGCAAAATTAAGAACTGAACAAAATTTAGTCAGAAATTTCAGCAATTGAAAAGGATTTTTGAATACATAAATTGCTCTCTACATTGCAAAAATAAAATTTAAAAAAAGCCAAATTGTTATTGTCAAACCAATATCTGCTATGCGCAAATAAAATATGCCATATGTACGTTTGCCTGCATAGCCATTTTTATTTGACAATATTCTGGCTGATGCATATAGCAATTTCTTTTAGCAACCACAGTTCATTATATGATGTTTAGAGTCGCATAGCAGTCTTTTTAATGAGAATTTGCTAAGTAAACTAGTTTAACAGTTAAAATATTGAAATCTTCAAAAAATGCATATAGTAGATATTAGTTTGACAACGATGAAATGTTTAAATATTTTCAGATTAAAAACGTTAAAAAATCATTTATCTTCAATTTAAAATTTTAAAAACAAATTTGATTTGTGGTGTTCAAAAACTTTGAATTGAAATAAATTTCCATAAAAACAACTTTTTAGCCCATTTGTTATGTACTTTGCAGTAAAGTTTCAAAGATCTAAACTCACACAACCAGGAACAATTAAAACCTGCACAAAAAGTTGTAATTTTTTTTCCTTTATATAACATTTGTTCCAGCTTTACACGTTTTGAAACGACCATAAATAAAGCACTAACTGAATAGATTTTATGTTATTTTCAAATAAATATTTAGAGAATAGTTTAAGAATGTGTATGTGATGTTTTAAAAACATAACAAAACATGAAAAACAAAATATATTAAAAAATATCAAAATCTGCAGAACCATTTAATAGAATAAAAATATATATACAGCACATAGCAAAATATTTTATACAGTTAAATTTTCAAGTATAAAAAAAAAATAGCATCCATGTGTGTCCATTTTAAGTTTTAAACATGTACATTGGATACAAGAATAAAAAAATTTACTTTTAAATTTCTGTATGTATAAAACCAATAGAAAACAACCCACCCACATTCTCTGTATATGAATTTTTAGTACATTCTAGTTAAATCCAACTTGCTAGCAAAAAATACCATTCAAGCTTTTCACTTAAAATCTAGTATGAATTCTGAACTTATAACTCTGGTATTTTTAATTAATCACAAGAGAGGTAGAAAGGAGACAATCGCTTACAATATACACACACACACACACATAAAAATATACACACACATAAAAATATACACACACACACACACAAAAAATATACACACACACACAAAAATATATACACACACACACACAAAAATATATACACACACACACACAAAAAATATACACACACACACAAAAATATATACACACACACACACAAAAAATATATACACACACACACAAAAATATATACACACACACACATAAAAATATATACACACACACACATAAAAATATATACACACACACACATAAAAATATATACACACACACACACAAAAATATATATACACACACACATAAAAATATATACACACACACATAAAAATATATACACACACACACATAAAAATATATACACACACACATAAAAATATATACACACACACATAAAAATATATACACACACACACATAAAAATATATACACACACACACATAAAAATATATACACACACACACATAAAAATATATACACACACACACATAAAAATATATACACACACACACATAAAAATATATACACACACACACACATAAAATATATACACACACACACATAAAAATATACACACACACACATAAAAATATATACACACACACACATAAAAATATATACACACACACACACATAAAAATATACACACACACACACATAAAAATATACACACACACACACATAAAAATATACACACACACACACATAAAAATATACACACACACACACATAAAAATATACACACACACACATAAAAATATACACACACACACATAAAAATATACACACACACACATAAAAATATACACACACATAAAAATATACACACACACACATAAAAATATACACACACATAAAAATATACACACACATAAAAATATACACACACACACATAAAAATATACACACACACACATAAAAATATACACACACACACATAAAAAATATACACACACATAAAAAATATACACACACATAAAAATATACACACACACACATAAAAATATACACACACACACACATAAAAATATACACACACACACATAAAAATATACACACACACACATAAAAATATACACACACACACATAAAAATATACACACACACTTAAAAATATACACACACACATAAAAATATACACACACACACATAAAAATATACACACACACACATAAAAATATACACACACACACATAAAAATATACACACACACACATAAAAATATAAATAAATATAAATATATATATTAGGGCTGGACGATGTAGGCATCTCTACATCGTGATACATCGGCAACTTTACATCGTGATGTTACGATGTATCGCGATGTAAAACTTTTATAAATAAAAAAAATAAATAATGTGCCACCGCTTTCTGTACATATTAAAAAAAATAAAATGATTGACCATATAAAAATTATCAATAAGTGAAATAATTAAAAATGGTACACTTTCAATTTGAAAGATAATTTAACAGAAACAGGTCAAAACATAAAAATGAACCTGTAAAAGAATTAAAAAAGGCATTCAAATATAAAAAAAGTACTATACAATTTGAAAATGCTAAAAATATTTTTTACTATGACTAAGGAAAATTTGCATCTCTGCATGCTTAGGGAGAAGGGAAGCTCTTTTTTTTTGTCTTGTTATAACGCTTCCACCTGAACTGAAAACTCTTTCCGAGGCCACACTTGATCCCTGAATACACAGATATTTTCTGGCTAGAACTTTCAAAGATGGGAAAGATTCGTAGTGAACTTTCCACCAATCGAGGGGATCATGTTCGAATGAAACTCTTGGCATAGATAAATATTCATTGAGCTCTTTCTCAGCTTCCTGGGAAGGATTCCTTGTACTTTCTGAATTACTGTTTGAACCGAACACATCAAAAAATTTAGCCAATCTTTTCTTGTTTTGTTCTTTTGTCCTAGTTTCAATATTTTCAAAATTATCAGGATTAGCTATCTTCTGTGTTGTATAAATGTTCCTCATTTTTGCAACAGCTAATTTCTTTACTTCTACGGGAGACTCTATAAAGTTTTGCCGGAATCTTGGATCACACAGAGTTGATAACTGTAAATTTGATGACATGGGATGAGATTCATACTTATTTAGGGACTCTAAAATTTCTGATTTGATACTTTTAAGTAGCGAACTGTCTTCATCCTTGTGTTGAAGATTATTTTTTATTTTCATATATAAAGGTAGTACAGCTGACGCTGTTGTATATTGTTCGCCGCTCAAGGAACTTGTTATGTCCTCTAATAACTCAGTCGCCGTTGTGAAGTCTACTCTAAGGATGAAATTTCATTTCCCTCTAACATCTCAAATGCTTTTTAATTGAGTACTCTAAAAGGGTTTTACAAATTTTCCAGAAATCGTTTCCCTAATTTTAAAGTGCTCCACTAGCGAGTTGGACAAGCAGAGGGAAGTGTTTTTACCTCCATTTGTAGTAACTCTTGGGCTTTGTGGAGATCTCTCTCTCTTTATCTTCCAACTCATTGAAAATGCATTTTGCAACTTTTTAAGCCGTGCAACAGTTTTCTTCAATACAGGAATATCCAAAGAGTGATTAACCCGTATGTTTATATTGTGAGCAAAACAAGAAATATCAGCATTCTCTAAATTGAGTTCTTCAATTGATTTTAAGATGTTACCCCCATTGTCAGTAGGGATTGACATTATGTTCTGGACATCAATGCCCCAATCATTTAAAATACTCCTCAAAACTTCAGCAATGTTCTTACCATTGTGATCGTTATCAAAACGTGCACATGCTAGACATGCTGATTTCAGTGCCCACTCTGATGTGATAAAATGTACTGTAATAGTGATGTATGGTGCATTGGCTATAGATGTACAGCAGTCAGTTGTTACAGAAATTGTATCTTTGTTAATTAATGATAGTTCCTGCCTAATCTTGTCCCTGACTTCATTATGGAGTTTTGGAACTGCTGTAGCAGTAAAGTGCTTTCGTCCAGGTGAGCTATAACGAGGGTTAAGGACCTTCACCATATTTATGAATTCTTTTTCGATCAACAAGGTTGTATGGCTGCATAGTGCACACTAAAAATTTTGTTACTGAGTCAGTAGTACGTTTAGAGGCTTGGTCATCCAACCGTTGAAAATCAGTCATAAACTTTTGTCTTTTATGCCTATGATTGTCAACAAAGTTAAATTGATTGGATTCAGATACAGCCATGTTTGAATGTGGTTGTGGCTCATCAATTGACTCATCAACAGCAGCACAAAATGGAGAATATTGCACTGTCACCGTGACTACTTTACTTTTATTAGAAACTTCAGAAAACTTTAATGGATGATGAAGCCTGAGATGACCAAATAAATTAGATGTACTTCTACATTTTGCTGAAACTGGGGACCTACAAAGTTTGCAAACTGCTATATCTTCAGAAACGATTTGTCCGCTTTCATTTGCTGGTAACCCAAAATGTTCCCAAGCTCGACTTTTTGACTTCTTCTTTGGAAGCAGTTGAGAAAATACTGGGCATTCTAATGTTCGATGAGCAACTGACATCTTTTTTCATTCACACAACTTTTATCATAGGCTATTCCTACAAAAAGAATTAAATTGATAATTATTGTATACAGATGTCACAAGCAAATCAATTTTACCCACTGTAATGTTAAGAGAATATCCTTTTTTTTTTCCTTTACCTCTGGAAAAAAAAAATGTCCAGAAATAATTTGATCATTCGGGATATTAGACATCCGGATTTCGGACTTTATATCGTATTTTTATTTTCAATACTTCAGAAATTCCGTCTTTATTTTTAAGTATTCGAGGTTCCATATTAACTAAAAATCGATTTTTGAGAATTGCCGTTTTATTTTTTTATTTTTTTTACCCAATAGCACCAATAATCAGAAAAATCGTTTTTCCGGTATAGAGTCGGTCATGATCATGCCGGATTATCGATGCTGTACTGTACCTCTACAAATAAAGGAAACACACTCAATAAATTACTCGAAAGATTATTTTTATGATAAAGTATATCAAAGATAATATTTGTAAAAAAATTAAAGCCTGCGAAAATGTTTAGATCGGATTATTTACTTATTTAGGCAAACTTTAGAAAAATTTGTGGTTTTAATCCACTCAATTTAAATCAGATATCTAACCACAAAATTATAAAACATTAGCAAAAAAAGATTACATTTGATACCGCCTACGGGCCGAACCGAAAACGAAATTCCTTAATCAATACTTTTTCCCATAAAAATAAAGTTATCTAGTTTGCTTTAAATATTAAAATAAAACTCATTTATTGAAAAAAGCACATGTGACAGACGTGATAATTTTAGAAAGAAAAAAAATTACTCTAAAAAAACATCTGCCGCGGGATTGATTATTTTGTAAGTAGTACATTTTTTTTCTCCTTAAAACACCTTAATCAAACAAACATTTTTTTTTCATTAATAAATATCAGAAAGGTTTTAATCAAAACATAAAAAATGCTTACCTTAATGACAGTAACAGTTAGCGATGTTTGCAAATAAATCAAAATATTTCCACTTTGGACTGCAAACTTCTATATCGGTCGCTGGTCTGAATTAACTATTCACCACGCGCTGATACAAGCGATGCAACACAACACCGAACACCGTGATACACGATGAACGTCAAATCGATTTATTTTTCATCGGTTTGAAGTCGAGCAGCTAAGAAAACCCTAAATCGAAATGATGCTCATATCTACATCTACATTAGACCGGGCGCAAAGGCTTGTCTCCAGCATTCCCCACATGACACCGAAAATCGCTGATTTCTCACCTCTCGATTTTCGGTTTCTCTGCAGACGCGATTGATACGAATCCGGTTTTTCCTCCCTCGGTTTTGTCAAACTTAATCGGAATGAAGCTCAGCTCTACAGCGAATCTTCGGTGTGTGGCTACATCGAAATGGTATTTATGGCTGCACTGGTTTAGAGATGCATCGTTCTGGATAGAAATAAAACACCGTTTTTTTGATGTAGCGTTTACACCGGTGTTTACCGATGTATCGATGCATCGTCCAGCCCTAATATATATATATATATATAAATATATATAAATATAAATATATTGTGTTAATTATTAATTAATAAGTTTATTAATTATATATTGTGTCAATAATGTTAGACATTTCCATCCATCAGATAAGAATATCATTTAGCTTGGAATTTTTAAACTCTACAGTATGTTCCACTAACTAGGGAAAAAGTTTGAATAAATTTAATAAATAGCCTATCTTCAGCAGAATATGATCTGCAATAAGAATCAACAAATCTGCATTGCTAGCTTTTTAAACACACTCCTTCAACCAGATCCCTTAGCTTTTAGGCAAATATTCCTTACATTTGCTAAATATCTCAACCAATTCATTTGAGCTGGAGTCTTAACATTGCTCAACCTGTCATCCAAAAAGAAAATATACAAAGCATGTCCGGAACCCAAGTACCCTTTTGCTCCATCGCAACTGCAATGATGGTTTTACAGTCCGACACTTGTGCAATGTTCAGCCCAGTGACACTATTACAGCTGAATTTGTTTTCAATCAAGGCAAAGACAAGTGGGTTGTGAAAATGTCCGATGAAGGGTGATAACTATGTAGAAAAATAGTTTGACATTTTTCATGCAAACATAGATTTTGCTGGAAAAAGATTTATTGCATGAGTTTTTCCACCTCCTTTCTCAGACTTTAATATATTTTAAGCTCCCTTAAGCACTTTAAAATTAAAAATATATGAAAGAATTAAAAAGCTCTATAACAAATATTTATTTTTAAAACTATGATTAAGATAGTATACTGAATACAAGAGTTGGAAAATCATGAAAAATTTGTTATTGTTGCTAATGCCACCTGTCTGATTGTGTCAAATCCAGGATCATGAAATTAATCATGGTAAAGGACTAGATTGTATGCATGTCTTTAGCCATAGTTTTGAGTACTGTGCAGGTGACAAATGATTTGGATCGTTTCACTCAATTTTGAGGGAAAACACCAATCTCTGGGGATGGACAGGGGCCACCCACATCTTTTCCCCTTCACCCAACCTCGTAAGAGGACTCGAGACTCGACGGCTATTTAGAATACCTCTATGCTGAGAAAGCACTATACACTTACAAACACATCCATGCCTTCTCAGGGATTTCAACTCAGGGCCCTATGGCACAGCAGTCAGCGTTGCTAACTACTATACCGGATGGGCAGCTATGAAACATGACAAACACATACATCCTTTGCTGATAGCTCACAAACACTTACTGCTAGGAAAATCTGTAGACTGGCTTGTATTGCCTCAATATAAAAATACTCCAAGACGCATCCTTCCACAGATGTGGGAGTAGGAAAGAGGAAAGGGTCCTCATGAGAAGAGTTGTAGATTGGTTTGCAGCCGGCCCCATTCACCGACCACCAGCTACGACTCCCTGTGCCCATGTTTAACACATCGGTGTCCTTTAAAAAATACATGCACATAATACGGAAAAGTGAAAGACATTTACACAGACCTTTGTAGCCCAATTTATAAACTCTTACCAATAAGTATTTGGACAACCATGCAAATCTGCGATCCTGATCTATGTCCCACCTTTTGTACTTAATTACCATATAGGAAGCAGCATTGGCATTAATAGCATGCAAGATACCATGAAATTCAGAGCTATCTGACTTCAAGAAGAGAGTAAGTGTATGATATCATGGAAATGGTTGATTCTTAAAGGACATATCTAGTGATTTAAACATTCCAAAATCTACAATGGCTTTTGCGATTAAAAAGTAAGTAGCAATTGTCACAATATGCTTCAACCTGGCAGACCCACAAAACTAAGAGATAGAGACCGACGAGCCGTAGCCAAAGAGATTCGGAAGAACTGTACCAAACCGAAGCCCCCGCATACTCCAGGAGTTCTGACAAACATCCAGGATTGTTGTTTCAATAAATACCATGTACAAAAAAGCACATTTCCTTGGATTTCCATATTTTTGTTGAGGTGAAGCAAGGCACTTTGAAATAGAACTGTAAATTAGTGGAAACCAGTTCCCTCTGGAGTGATGAATCAAAGTTCAATACCTACCAGTCAAATGGCAGAGTTTGGGTTTGGCATATATGTCTGGAGATTGCCTTTTGCCAGAATGCATTGCGTCTACAATAAAGTTTGGCAGAGGTAAAATTATGGTCAGGGAATGCTTTTCATAATACGGACTTGTGCCCTTTTTTAATCTATTTCACAGTAAGTGCAACACCAACTCTTACTAAACTTTTCTGTTCCTCCTGTTGTAATTTTATGGGTTGGATCATTGTAACCATCAGGATGACAACACTACTTGTCATGTTACATCTTTCATGGATTATATGATGATAACAGGATGAACTGACTGGACTGCCCAAAATCTAGACTTGAATCCTGCAGAAAACATCTGGGATGAGTTGGATCACCAAATTAAGGGGTGCAGCAACCATTAAGAATCAGTGAAAAAACTTTCATGTCTTCACCAAGCCGAGTGGAAGAAAATACCACTGTCCATCATCCAAATAGTTGTGGAAAGCATGTCCCGAAGGATTAAGGATGTAATTGTCACAAGAGGTTCTACCAACTGTAGAATATGAATAAATATTGTTTATTTCTTTTATTACAGGTTGTCCAATTACTTATATATAGGTAGATAGTGTACATTATATATATTCTCTTTACCAATACTAATATGCCTAAACATTCGAAATGTTGCATGCATATACCAATATTTTTTATAATTGTTAAATGTACTGTAACATTTTTCAGCAATTAAAAAAACCTGAATTATGATTGCCAAAGCATAAATTTTTTAAAAAACAAAGTATATATAGTAATATTTAATGATAACAATAAAAGCCTTTTATAGTATTTATATAACAAGCACATTGTACATAATTGTTCATACATTGATAAAATGCAATTTTTAATGATTGTAAAAATTTTAGTGAAAACTGATAAAAATTAGCCATTATGAAATAAATTTTTTTAAAAAATTTATTTATATATAAGTACATATTACAGTAATTTTCTGGATAGGGGAAAAAATCCATAACAATTTTCTTTCTCTTTCTTACAAATTAAAAGCTTATAAGAAATTCTTCAGGGATAAAATTGGGAAGCAATTTAAATTTCAAGTTCTTTAGTCAGAAAGGATAAATAATATTCAGCAAAATGTAAAGAATTATAACTAAAATTATTTTTATACTTCTAAAGGAAATCTTTTTAAAATTTAAAAAAGTTATTACATTTAAAACACCAGATTGATGTGCTTGATTAAACATTCTAATCTGTATTTTTTTTCACACACACAGATCTACTCTTTAATTATTTTGTATAATACAAATCTTGTAAAGAAGGGGGGGAGGGAAACCTAATTTTTTTTTTATATATACATTTATAATCTTAAGCTATCTTGTCCTAATTTTATAAATTTTGTTAAAAGGTATTCTAGATTGCCAATTAGACCTTAACATACAAGTTGCAACAAAGTTATAGCTTGATACTGAACCTTTTTATAAATTTCCTTCAAATATATAATATAAAAAGCCACAATGCACCAATATGGTACAAAAATTTAAGAATACAACTTGAGTTAAAAAAAAAGCACCTCAAAAAAGCTTAAAATTTGAAATTTTTTACTCACCCTTGTTAAAACACCAGCCTCGAAATATACACAAATGACAAAAATATTCCAACCTAGCCATATACAGGTCCAAATGGCATACTAAATAATTAAAACAAGTTAGAACTTAAATTTTGAAGAAAAAAATGCAAATAAATAAGCATTAAAAATACAATACATACACATATTAAATATTTTATTTTATATTGATAAGCACCAAAGATTCCCAGGATTGTGATAATGATTTGTACAAAATTAATAATAATGGGTGTCCACATGTACCCTAGAAAATCCAACACTTGTCGTTGTATGAGTAATATCTGAAAAAAGACAAGAAAAATACATAGAGATACAATACATATAAAAAAAGGTAAATCGTAATAGATATACAATTAAAAAATCCATTATAAAAGTTAAAATTATTCAGTAATTTGTTATATCAGCCATTTTAGGAATTCTAAATTACCTCTACACTTTAAAATAATGCATGTATACTTTAATACTTCTTTACATGATCTTTAATATTTCTTTACATGAACATTTTCTCATTAAAGACATAACTGGACTTATGCATTAACGCAACCTATTGGCAATATTTTACGAAATGAAGCACATGGATGTCGATTGAGTGTGCATGACACATAGGAAATCAGGGTCGCCAACTTTGCGAGCTATTAATATAGTAGGCGATTGTTGAGATAATACACAACTATTGACATACTATATATATTTTGAATGATAAAAATTGGTATTTTTAAATATTTTGCCAAAACCAGACATTCTCCTCTTCTCCAATGTATAAAATAGCTCCTTTACTCTGATTCAATTAGCATAGTAATATTGTAAACATGATTAATACACTTTTTTTCAAACAGAGCTTAAAACGTTTAACATTACAGCATCTTGGAGAAAATACATTTTATTTAAAAAAAAAAAAGAGATTATCATTTGTAATTTTTCGTAGATTCTTGCAATTCAAATTATTTACCAAATGTTTCAAATTATGTTTTACTAAATACATCTAGTTATAAATATCAAAATAAATTTTATGAAAATACCACAGTACTATTTAAAAGAATTTTTTTTTATCACAGAAAACATGCATTTAAAGGTTTAAAAATACATTTTCCAAGTTTATTTTAATCTTGTTACAAATAGGATATTAAAAATTTACAAATGTCAAAGTTCTTGCAAACAAATATTTGATATCACTTATTTTTATGTCTTGACATAATTGAGCAGGAAATATATTTACTGAAAATAATTAAAGTACCTACTATTTGGAAACTGAGAATTTGGCAACAAAAATTAACAAGTTTCATATAAGCTAGTAGAGATCAAAGGATTTTTAAAAAGAAGCCCTTTCATTTTGAATTATTCATTTAAATAGAAAATTTAAAAAGCAGGAAATATTTGTAGCACTAGTTTTAAATAAGCAAATAAAATTCTACACAATTATTAAAGAGAGAACAAAGCGAATGCATTATTAAAATAGCAACATTTAATAAATATTGTTGGAAAATTCCTAACCGCATTCCTTGTCATATAACAGACAGGAACAAGAGTGGGTACTTAAAAACTACAAATTTTTAAAAAATACAATCTGAATAGAAAACTTACCAATTGTATGATACATGTCGTCAATAGTATGCAGCGCATAGCACAACAAGCCATAGTGTGAAAATTACATTATAAAAAAGGAAGAACAAATAAAAAATTCCACATCCGGAATTTGACAATGATCACATAATTGATAAAGCACTGTGGTCACAGAATAAAAATTCCCGATGAGTAGAGAAAGTAATGCGTTCCCAAGAGAACAACAGTTCGAGGTAACGAACACATTGATGAGTAAAAATGGGATAAATAGACAAACCACCTCGAACCGAAGAGAAATATGTGTACAAAAACAATAGCGGTATTTTAGGTCTTGTCCAAACTTATCACTTTCTTCCCCCTCTTTTTATCATTCCTTTCCCCCAATAACATCAAACGTTGCCATTTTGATTTTTATCTTGCATAATTAAGTGCATGCATTTTGAAACTACTTATTTTATTTTCACCATCAACTTTTTGAATATAAAAGTCTCTTTCTACAAAGTAAATGCGTTCGAAAATATTTGGAATGTACGTGAAAATTAAGGGGGTTCCACAGTTTAAGAAACGCTGCTCTGCTAAAAATCAGGTTTTTATTGAAAAAATTTCGGAACCCAGAGCTTAATTTTGAAGCTAAACGGCTGAATATTTTAATAAAAATAAAATAATGTTAAACCCATTACTCTGTATATAATCTTAATATGCACTTAATTCAGTTTATATTTACAAAAGGAAATAACCGTTTAAACTTATTGATTTATTCTTTAAAAAGCATAAAATACAGAACAAATTTGAAAAATAAAATACTTTTGATAGAAAAAAAATAATAAGGTAAAAATAAATATAACTATCAGCAGATTTTAAATAAGTCAGCAAGAGAGTGACTTTGACATACGCAAAATAATTCTGAACATTTGTAACATTGGGCAACTTTTAAGCCTTTGATAGAAATGAAAAACTGACTGTCCCCTTAATCTAAAAAGTAGCATATTTTTATTTTCTAGACGACACAGCAAATCAAACAATTTTTTTATTTGAAGAATAGCACTAAAATAGAAAATTTTCCGGTAATTACCAAAAATATTTACGCGATTTTTTTCTAATGTATGCAAAAGAGAGTGAGAACTAATTCATATTTATATAGATGAAAGGAAGGGCAGTTTACAAATCTCTAATTAAGGCACTATTTCAGGATATTTAGAATTTTTACTCTTTTACCTTAAGAGAATATCACGATCTAAAATAGTAGCTTTTAATCAATTATTTATACTTTCGTTTATATATGTATATATATATATATATATATATAGCTTGATGACTAACTCAGCAACTTTTACTATTATTCATAGAGGTTCGAGTCGCAGTCGTAAGAAAGACGAACAAAAACATATTTTTAATGAAAAATTATTCAAAACTGTTTGAAAGTGAAAGGACTCTTAGGCAACTAAACCCCTTAATAGATTAAGGAAAAAGTGCTGAAGGTTTATCTCCTCTTAGGTAAAAAGTCATCTGTCTTAGAAATAATAAGTTAAAGTTTTCGGCATCTTTCTCTATTTCAAATTTTCTAAAAAATAGAATTTTCGGGTTTCCCCTTCTTCTGTTTCATTAAAGTGCATCAAAATGATTAAGGTAGACATCACATGATCCATATCGAGAAGATAAAACCGTCTTATTGAAATCAGATTGAAGTCTCAGTTCACATTTAAAGTATTTTTGAAAACGTCTGCTCCTGCACCATGAATTGTAAGGGAAATGTGGTGGTGGTTGTGCTCTTTTAAATAATTACTGCATCGTTTCTTAAAATTGGATGGATACTGTACAGTTTATATATTGAGTTTTATATTCTGACATATCGTTTCGTTGGTGTTTCGAGGAAAAGAAAGAGGGAGAAGTGTGGCCCAGGGAGAGAGAAGTCTTATGCAATTCGATCTCTATATGATGACGTTGTTTCATTACACAGGCCATCTCTTTAGAGCAGTGTTTCTCAAACTTTCAATACTGGCGACCCAATTTTCAATCATAATTTTTGTCGCGCCCCCTGTACAACAATAATGTATTTACTGCAATAAAAATGCACTTTGAGAGAGAGACGCTAAAGTTACAATACGATCTTAATTATAAACCGTACAAATTAATACGATAAGTATATTAAATTTTGTGTATATAACTTTTAAGTAATATATATTTTAAGAAAATTACTTAAATATATATTACTTAGAATTAGGTTATTTTTCTTTCTCTAATTTTTAAATTGGAACAGATCGCAAAATGATATATTTAATTAAAGATTTATTTCCTTCAGCATTCATTTCTCAAAGTACAAATGTCATTAGAAAAATAGTCTAGTCTATGTTGCTCTCTATCATATCCATCACATCTGGCATTATAGGGTACGTTTGCGTGAGTCTGGGCAACCTATCGGACGTCTGCGCAAAACATGTAAAAATGCTTTTCCTCGTACAATTCCAGTCAGTTTTGGTCGACTTGATACTCCTATAGCTACCGAATCTAGCTTGAATGAACATTTTTTAAATTTACACGTTAATTGTAATTCACGGTAATTAAGTATTTTCGGCAGTAGATTAAAACAATATCATACATACATTTTTAAGTCGTAAGCAAACATTCGATGATAATAAAGAATCAACAAGTACACAGACGAACGAGCATGGTTCCGAAAATTAAATCAAGGCAATATTCTCAAAAATACTTAAATTTTGGATTTACCACTACTGAAGTAAATGATGGGAAAAAGCCCCAGCTCGATATGTGTTAAAACTTACAAATCTGTAGAACAACATGTGAAAGTTGTTTTTAAAACATGTAAAATCATTTAGCTATGTTGGCAAAGAATTTTAAAAAGTATTTTCTGGATGAGGACAGCTTGGTAGCAAGTTACGAGTGGATTCGGGATCTATTTCAAGATACTCCAAAAGGGCTCTCAACTTTCGAAGAAGAAATCTTCATAGATTTCAGATGCAGTGAAAATTAAAAGGCAATTTTGTAATAAATCGCTCTTTGAATTTTGTGTAGAGGTGGATGAGGAATTATCTGTACTGAAAGCAAAAGCACTTCGTATACTATTACCATTTTCAACATCCTACCTTTGTTAAAAACGGATTTTCTGCGGTGGATGCTTTGAAGACAAAATATAGATCTCAGCTAAATATAGAAAAATAACTCTTTAAGTGTCAATTTCTGATATTAAACCTTCCTTTGAAAAACTTTTCTCTACAAGACAAGCCCGTGGAAGTCTCTAATAATTATTAAACTTGTTCTTAATTTAGCAATAAGATTTATTGATTGAATATTAACGTCGCACTGTTCAGCTGCAGGAGGGCTTTTGACGAAGGACCACGTAATTTTGAACCATGGTCAAGTGACGTGGACGACAGCTGAGCTGGCACCTCTCTCCTAACTACCACACCACACCAACGGGAGAACGTTTCAGCTCTCGACAGATTTAACGTGCATCGCTGCCCTACACGGCGGGTCTTTAGTGGTACTGGGCTCGAACTCGTGACAAGGCAAGCCACAATCCGATACCTATACCACTCGGCTACCGCGGCCAAATTTAGGAATAAGAAATTATTTATAAAATACCTTCTTCAGAGTACTGATACATTAAACGTATACTGGCTGAAACACCGACTCTTCGCACGAGTTTATTTTTTAAAAAAATAAAACAATATTCTTGATATAATAGCTGAACTGTAAGGAGAGTAAAACTGCGTGCACACCACATTGTATACAAAAATGTAAAAATGATTTTTTTAGATAAATGCTATAATTGTAAATAACTGTTTAAAAGAACTGTAATTTTAAACCTCACAGAATTGGCATTTAGAATTAATGTTAAGTAACGAAAAATAATATAAAATTCCGATGAAAAATAATTGTGTTACTTTTTAACATTTAAAGCGAGAAGACTTCAAAATGTTTTAACCCGGGAGCAGGCGCGTACTCGATACTAACGCTAATGGTAGTGCGGGGGGAATCAGTCACCCCACTCATTTGTTTATAATTATTTTTACTGTACATGAAACAAATCGGAATTCTAGTGAATATTTTAATTTAAAGAAAGTATACTTACCTTCTTTCAAGGACTAATCAATTCTTTGATGATTTAAGAAAAAATCCAATAAAACTGAACTAAAATGATTCAAAAGTACAAGGCCATAATAAAGGACGCAAATCAGACACTTTTCACTAATATTACAGAAATGTTAAATCAATCAATTCTTTTCCAAATATAAACTGTATTATTTTTAATTTCCCTAAGCGAGAAGCAAACGCATAAGAGATGGAACAGTACTAATATTGAATAACCATACCCTAAGATTGAAGGTCAATCAAATGATTAGCAAACGTACTATGTAGCCTGGCTGAAAAGTGAATCATGTCTTCCTTTTCTTTTTCTACAACTGATGTACAGTATTTCAATAATAATTACAGTGATGAATTGCTTATCTTCTTAGAATTTTTCTCAGGGTCTGGGTTTCGTTTTTTCTTTTAACGAGTAATATTTTATGTTAAAACGTAATAAAAAAATCGCTCATTGAGGAAATACAGCAAATGAAACAAAATGTTTTTTTCTTTAATTTGGTTTTGGGATCAAAGATAGCTATTTGATGACGGAAAAAAGCCAGATAATAAACATAAATTATGTCAGTGTTGTGTGAATTTTTTTATTATGGAAGAAAGCATTTTGTTTTACTTCTCTTTCCGGTTATTTAAAAAAAAATTTTTTTTTAAATTTTCGATATGCTCGCGCCCCCCTTGTAGGGTCATCGCGCCCCCCCAGGGGGGCGCGCCCCACACTTTGAGAAACACTGCTTTAGAGGCATAAAAACTATTTTCGGAGTTCACTAGAAATGAATAACTTTGAATTTTACCTGCTGATTTTAACATTTTAATTCAGAGTTTGGTGATGAAGTTGCTTTTATTCGGTGGGTAGGAATAGAAAAACCACTATACGAGTCAGTTTGGCAA
>BMAU01001344.1:0-10704 GCA_019973935.1 Trichonephila clavipes | reverse complement strand
TCAACAAACCTTTTATGTGGATAATATTGAACAGATTGTCAGAACAGTCATCTTGGCCCATGGTACTGTCTGATTTGGTCCCGTCATGGACACGACATCATCAGATGCGCTACATTGGTGTTGTAACAATAAAAACATGTGAAGAAACAAGTAATATATATATATATATATATATATATATATATATATATATATATATATATATATACAAAAATTTTAAGTCAACTCCTTAGATCACAAAGAAAATTTTATTTTAGCTACTTTTTATTAAATAGTTACAATTAATATAAATATGTTTTATACATAGGACAGAATCACAACATTAAGTGGTGATTAATTTTTATTAATTATCATTAAAGTATCGTATTGTCATCCAAACAATTGTGTATATAAAATTTCAGTTCAATTGAAGGCTTTAAAAAGTGAGCAAAAATCTTTTAAAGTTTTGACCCAAGTTGCTTGAAATGAAACCAACGTAGCTGTATCTGTAATTCTGTAAATAATTAGTTTCAGTCAATTCATTTTTTTAATTAATTATAATTAAATTATCGTATTTTTACCCAAAACAATAGTGTATAGAAAATTTCAGCTTAAATGAACGCTTTAACATGTGAAAAAAATACCTTTTCAAGTTTTGACACAAGTCGCCAAAAACGATGCAAATAATGGCTGTATTGTAATTCTTTGAATAATTAGTTTTAATCAATTAGTTTTATTAATCATAATTAAATTACTGTATTGTCATCCAAAATAATCATGTATAAAAAATTTCAACTCAATCGAGCGCTTTAAAGTGTATTTTATTAACGATTGAAGATTCCACAGTATAAACAGGTAAATAAATATATAGAGAGTGTGAGCTAATGTATAGTAGGAATTGAAAAGAGAACAAATAAATAAATAATTTTTTTGTCATTAGATGGAAAAAATACTATAAATAAAATGTAGCAGTACTTTTATCAGAGGAAGCATTTATAATATAATTGAATCAAAGCAAAGGAGAAATATATTGAACAAGAAAAATTTCCAATTTCAGGACATTTTAAACAAGAAGACTCAAGAGGATTTTATTTGCTCAGTTCACTAATTAGAATTTTGATTTCTCTCCTTAGAATTCTTTCAAGTGAAAGTGTGGATATAACTGTTCAATATGGAGAAGAAAAAATGTTTTTATTCTTCATTTGTCTGAGATTTACTCGAAAATTTCAGTTCTAAGAAAATTAAGATATCATAACATGAAAAAGCAAATAGCTTATCTAGTATATATAAACCAATTTCTTTAAAATATCACTTTTTATGTTCTTTAAAAACTTTTTTCTTATGTTCTTTTAAAAAATGTTCTTTATGACAGCATAATTATTCAATTCTTTGAAATCAATGTATTCAACTTTAAAACCAAATACGAGGGTGGTCTGGAAAGTTTCCGACCTCAACATGAAGATGGCATTACATGCCAATAAAAGCTAGTGAATTGCGTTGCTCATCTGTTAACAGTTACTCACCAAAGTTTCAGCCATTTTGGACGCGCAGTTGTTATGTAACAGTCGTTTAAGTGAGTTGATGTGAGAGTTTTTTGGGAAAATGGACAAAATCGAGTGTCGAGCTGTAATTAAATATTTGTTTTTGAAAGACAATACTCCTACGCAAATCAAAGATGAGTTGGATTCTGTGTATGGAACCCTGCACCATCATTTACCACAGTGAAAATTTTGAGCGGCTAAATTTAAATGTGGCTGTAAGAGCTTGGAGACGATGAACGTTCGGGACGTCCAAATACTGCAACTACCGACGAAAACATCGCTAAAATTCACCAAATGGTGCTAGACGACCTCCGAATTAAAGTGAGAGAGATTGCAGAGGTTATGAACATGTCAAAAGAACGTGTTTGTCACATATGAAATCAACATTTAGGCATAAGAAAGCTGTTTGCACGTTGGGTGCCACGTTTGCTCACGTTAGACCAAACACGTGTTCGAATAAACATTTCCAACGCTCTTGTGGCGCAGTTTATGCGCAATAAATCCGAGTTTTGGCGCCGATTAATTACTGTAGATGAAACTTGGATATACCATTATACGCTCTAAACAGAAATATAGTCTAAACAGTGGCCTGCAAAGAGGGAACCGGCTCCGAAAAAAAAGCAAAAACTTTTTTTTCGGCTGGGAAAGTGATGGCGACTGTTTTTTTGGGATAGTCATGGAGTTACTTTAATCGATTATCTTCAAATAGAAAAAAACATTGCAGGAGCATACTACGCATCATTACTTGACAAACTGAAGGCAGAACGTGTGGAAAAACGGCCACATTTGTGGAAAAAGAAAATCCTGTTTCACCAAGACAACGCATCATCTCACACCTCAGCGGTTGTTATGGCGAAAATCCATTAATTACGGTTTGAATTGCTTGACCATCCGCCTGACTCACCAGATATAGTCCCAAACGACTTCTTTTTGTTCCCTGATCTGAAAACTGAGCTCGGAGGACAGAGATTTTCGTCAAATGAAGAGGCAATCACCTTCGGGAACAATTATTTTGCAGAGAAAAACGTCGATTACTTTTTGGACGGGTTACAGAAATGGAAGCATCGCTGGGAGAAGTGTGTAGCTATATGTTAAAAAAATCGGGTGGGGCTGTGCTGGGGCACACAGCCGTTGATTTTCACGTGAAACGTCTATGTTAGCGAATCGCTTTTAAAGTAAAAGATTGAAATAAGTTCTTGGTGCAGATTGCTAATGCCGTGGTTTGACTTATTGACGTATTCTACAACATAAGCTGCGCAGCTGTACTCTTCCAATATAAACTGCAAATCACTGTTAGAGCAAACGGTGCGCGCAATCCACGGGTTGAAGGTATTAGTATAAATTTCACTTAAGTCGCGCTTGAACACCACGGTTGGACGACGCAACGTTGCTCTGATTGTATCTAAGTAATGCGCCATTGTTAGGTTTGTTTATCAACTAGAAACTCGCCGAGCGTCTCGTAGTTCTTTTCTTCTAACAACTTGCAGCAATTGAGTGGCTCTTGTCTGTAACCCGTTTTTGCGTCCATCGTCCTTGGGCAACGGCAGCAGCACTCTAGTCTCCATCATCGGCCAGTATGGTATGCCGAAGCGGCAGCTAGTTTCTCCGCGCTTCGTACACGTAAAAAACGTAATAAGCATGGACTTGATTCGCATACAACTCACCGGGTAGATCATTTCGACTCACCGAGCAGAATCAGTCAGAGTTGAATAGTCTTTGGCATGTTTTTCAAGAGATTTTCGTGTGGATCGTTCTCGAACCACCTTAGAACAGGAGCATGTGGACTACCGCGGTGCTGGAACTCAATACGAAGAAAGTAATCGAGAACCCGGTAAAAGGGCCAAATGGGTTGTATGTCATTTTCGCTTGCAGCATCGCCATAATTGTGTCGACCAATTTGTTGAAATACACGCAACATGTTACCGGATCTTCATTAACAAGATGGCTTCACTGAGATCATTCAGTTGACTAAGGATCTTCAGCATGAATATCTTTGAATGAGTCGCTAAGGCCATGTAGTATTTTCAGCAGTTTTGGCCACTTGATCTCGTTAGCACTGATAGTAAAAAACACTGTTGGTTTTCCAAGCTGGCGCAACATTGCAAATAGGTCTTTTTGCGAGTCATACAATATTGAATGGAGTTCGGTATCGACTTTAAAGAAGACGAAATTCTTATCAATACATTCATCCATAAAGTTTCGGTCCTAAAGCATCTTGCGTGCGATTGACTCAGTCTGTTTTTACACAACGAAACATGTTGTAAATACCTTCGACAACGCGGATACGAAGCATCTTCATGGCCATGTAGAGAACATGATCCGGGAGTTGCACCGCGTCGATCAATTCACGTCGAATCTCACTGGTTGCCATCATGTGTACGGAGTCACCCGCACGTTGAGTTCGAATTGACGAGGCACGCCGTAGTATATTGTTTGAGGAAAGATAGTTCCTCGCCATGAACATCATAGAATTATGTTGATCGGAGATGAGTTCTGTCCGGCAATATCCAACATTGTTCCTCATTCCATAACAAAGTATGTTGTCGAGGCCAACAGGATTTTTCAGATTCTGGGGCAAAGTCGGTGTCGACAGACTCAATCTGAAATTCGAGCCCAATATAGTCATCCATATATTTGTCAAACACACACTCCAGTCGATCTTTATGTCCATAGTGTTTGTACAGCGGTTGGTTTACCAAATAACGCAGCCAGGCCTTGATAACCGATTTACGTACAAAACCACTCAAGTAATTCGATTTGTGAATAAGTTTCTTTTTTATGTTGACATTAAAAAGCAAAATCGTCGTCTATCCGCCTCGGTAGTTGCTGCACCATGTTGTTTACATCGACGGGTACATTGATTACCTGATCGACTATACCATGAGTTACCTTCGTAGCGTAATCGACGAATCTGCATAAATGGTAACCGCGGTGAAATCAATCGAATGCTGGTCGGGTCAAGCAGCGGCAGTCCGCTCGGCTTTGGAGGATAACGAAAACCGTTTGAGCGCGACAGCGTCAAAAGGATTTTATTGGCATCTATTGACTTGCTACAGGTACTGCATAAGCGAAATTCCGTCCCATTTTCATCGGGGAATTTTGTTTTGAAGGAAAGAAATGTTGCGATGTGTGTGTTTCACTTTCTTTAAGTCTCTTTCGAACCAAAGTCGATCACAAACGCTGCAAGATAAACCAAACGGATTGGCTTCAAATACCGTTTTGAAGCGTTTGTCCGCTGAACGCCAATGATTTTGCATTGCTTCACTTCTACTGATATTAAGATCTCTCAGTTCCGTGGCAGATCCAATAGATATATCGATTGTCTGTTCATTCGTTACGTCCACAACTACAGGTATTCCAGTGGTAGAGGTACTCGCGAGGTTGGCGGCAGTCTGTTCATTCGTTACGTCCATAAGTACAGATATTCAAGTGTTAGAGGTGCTCGCGAGGTTGGCGGCAGCAGAAAAGTTCCTCGCGGCGTTGGCTTTGCGACGTTCCCGAAACCGTCTCGCTCGCTCGGCGCCAGACATTGGGGTACCTGTGTGTGGCCCATAGCCCCCTCTTTCCAACGATAGCCGTGATTTATATTTCTGGCTGGCTCTTGCACGAGCTGAGGCCGACATAGCAAATGGTTATATATATTTTTTATCACTTTCTGGTTATTTTTACTATAAATACTGTCCAAATTACACTTATTTTTGTATGAATCAATCGGTTTCAATAATCTTGATAAACATACGAAAGAATCCCCGCGCTATCAAGTCGGGTCACGAGTTACACTGAATAAAACGAGCGAGAACGCCGGTTTCATAGTAGTAGTAGAAAAGTGGGGGTTCTGGATCACGAGGCGCTGAGGTGCTTGAGGTCCCCGCCTCCCCGAACGAGTTATCTCCGTCCCCTCCACCCCTTCCCGCGGTTCTCCCTATCCAACCCTTCCGGCGTTTCCCTCCATCCACCCCTTCCAACCGGTCCCTCCGATTTCGTCCTTCTTCATCCGTGACACTTTACACCCCCTTTTCCCTTCTATTTTCTCTTAGCGGGATATTGCATAAACAATCAAAATAGAAAAACAAAGCATAAATAATTTTAGGCTAATAATTTTTTTTTTTTTCTGTAGGCTACAATACTGAAATATTGCTTTTCATTTATAGATATGATTAAATATGGGAAGATAGATTTCGTAAATAAACCATATTGAAAAAGCGCGTTTTTTTTTCTTTGTGAATCTGATTATAATAGTGATGTCATATGACTAGTGACATCAGTAATTTTTCTACCAATCAGTTGCTTCAAAGTTACGTCATGAAAATGAACCAATCAGCTTACTGTTGCCACCTTGTAATACTCATTTTTTTCTTTCTGTGTATCATTTCTTCTCAAGCTCTGAGTTGGTAGAATACTTTGCTTCTCGATAAAAGAATTATCACGTTCCAACCCTACCACAAAATTTCAAGATATTTTCTTTCGTGATTAGTAAATTGAAATTTATTTAGTTAACCATGAAACATGCTACACCTCTCGCCTTCTCCCATCCTCGAGCCAAAAGAGTGTGTTTTGATAAAGACAACGGGAAAACTTCTTCGTTTAAACCAGATGCTGTTCCTGAGAATCATTTCCATTTAGGAAGTCACAACTACGCCGTTGTTTCTGATTTTGCAGACGTTGCACGAATTCACTTGCGCCGATACAAGCTCGATGCCACTGGATCTCTTTTTACCTACCAAAGATGGAATCACTGTAACACCTTCCGTATGGTTAGCCCTCGTAAGAGAATTTTCTGCAATCGATCAAGCCTTTGAGGATGGAAAAGTATTTGTTATCAAGGATTGTCTCTTACTTTCCCGAACTGTTATCGAGAATGTCACTCATATCATAATACAACGTTATTTCCAACGAAAGGACTTTACTCGTAAATTTTTGACTCCAGTTTCCATGCTAAAAGAAACGGAATGGAATGTATTAAAAAGATATCCATAAGCAGATCACGTCGAAAACTGTTTCAATCATGTTCGGGCGTGTTTTTCTGAAACTTCTGAGGCAAGAAGTGGCTAAACACATTCCTTTTCCAAAATCTGACTGCATCGATTGTATCGACGCAGAAATGGTTCTCACTACATCAATGGTCGAACTCTTATGTAACCATATCGAAGAAAATATTTCATCATTGTTCGTATGCTTCGGATGTTTGGAAGGATACGAAAATCAACTAGGTCATGAATGTATGACATATTCAAACGGACAGAGAATTTCCGAATATGGTGATTTAGCCATATTAAACATGGACTGGGATAAACTGGTTGCAGATTTTGTCAATCGAAACATCCAAATGGTAAATTACATGAATGAGATGTTTCTCAATAAGTTAAATATGAATGTGCTGATAGAAAATGCTAAACAAATGTATGTTGCTAGAGATTCTTTATTATTATTGTAAATAAAAAGTATTATTTTCTTCAAAGTGTATTTCTTATTTTTTTTTTTTTTTTTTTTTAAGAAAAAAAAAGTGGTAAAGTACACACACAGAGAGATAGGTACACAATTCATCGTACAAATGTATTATTCTCATTAAATTTAAAACCTAAGATTGTAAAAATGATAAAAATATGCTCAAAATGTATTCATTTCTAAGGGTTTTTTTCTTCAAGGCTAACATGAATTTTCATATTGATTCAAAACATTGTTCTCTCCGTCCCCTCCACCCCCTTCCCGCGGTTCTCCCCATCCAACCCTTCCGGCGTTTCCCTCTTCGTCCTTCTTCACCCGTGGCACTTTACCCCCCCTTCCCTTGTCTTTGCTCTCGTGTTTATAAATATTAAAATTATTCCCAAATTGAATCATATCTAAAAAAATTTCAAAAGTTAACACGGTATTAATGATTAAAAACCAGTATTTGAATTAAACATGGAGTGGAAAACATTTATCGGGTTCCCGAACACGCAGGTAGTTTCGGTGGTATCGATGCTGTACATCGTTCTCTAAAAGGAAGGTTTCAGAAAAGATATAAAAATTGGTTACAAAACAAAGGAATTATACACTTTACATAAACCAGTTAGAAAAAAAATTGATACGAATCGAGTAATCGTTGGTCGAATAAATCAGCAATTTCAGGCAGATCTAGTCGATATGCAATCCTTATCTTCTTTTAATGACGGTTACAAATATTTGTTGACCTGTATCGATGTTCTTCGAAGTATGCTTGGGCTATGCCATTGAAGAATAAAAAATCCGAATCTATTGTATCGGCTTTTAAAAAGATTTTTCTGAGCGCATTCCAAAAAATTACAAACAGATGCTGGGAAAGAATTTGTGAACGTTGTGTTCCAAAAATATCTAAAGAAAATGAAAGTTGGATTTTTTACAACAAATAATAAGGCAAAGGCCTCCATTGTAGAACGATTCAATCGTACTTTGAAGACTAAAATGTGGAAGTATTTTACTGAGATGAACACAAAGTGTTACATTGATGTCCTTGGAAAATTAGTGTACAGTTATAATCATACGTGGCATCGGAGCATTCGCATGGAACCTAGCTCGGTAAGTGAAGGAAATCAAACTCAAGTGTGGCTAACTTTGTACGGACAGTCTCTGAAAGAATCAAAATCCATATTCAAAGTGGGTGATACCGTGCGAATCAGCAGAGAAAACTTAATTTTGAAAAAGGTTATACACAAAATTGACGAGAGAAATTTTCACGATTCACCAAATCCTTTCTAGAAATCCAATAGTTTACAGAGTAAAAGATTTATCTGGTGAAATTATTCAGGGCACCTTTTTATCCCCAAGAACTGCAAAAAGTATCCGATTCTGGATTTTATCCTGTTGAAAAGTTATTAGAACAAGGAAAAAAGGAATGGTAAAAGCGAATATTTAGTAAAATTTCAGGGATACCCAGATAAATTTAATGCATGGGTAAGTGATGTCAGAATGATATAAATGGGAGCGCATACTACTCTTTCCCTTAGTTTGAAAGATGTCATTCTACATTACACTAGTTAGTGACAGTTCCAAGCTTTTTTTTTTCCAGAAAACAAAATATCCCATTTCATGACTCAACTTCCATTGCCCGTTACTTTGAATAATGGAGAGTGGGAAGTTGGCTTAGTAGATTTAATATATCCACACACATGGTATAACATAAGAAACGATAATAATATATTTGGATTTGATGTAGGTAATGGAGAATTACTTGTGAGACGAGTTCCACCAGGTTGTTATGAAACTGTGCCAGATATTTTAAAAGGAATGCATTTGGAATTGCATCAAAATAAAAATCGAGTTTATTTATCATTCTGTGACAAAGAAGGTAAAAGATAAAGCTTGGTGATCAGGCTAGAGTCGTTTTATACAAAGGCCTAGCTGAATTATTAGGTTTTGAACCTGGTGAATATAAAAATCAGTGGAAAGTCCATACATAGCTGATCCTACAGCATCATTTTCTATCATCTATGCCTACTGTGATCTCGTTGAACCTCAGATCGTCGGTCACACTCAAGCTCCACTCCTGAAAATTATAAAAGTAGAAGGGAAGACGGAGAAGTAGTCAATGCTCACTATACAAGACCTCACTACGTACCTGTTATTCGACAACAGTTCCAAACGATTGAAATGATTCTGCGATTACATTCTGGTGACTTAGTTCCTTTTGAGAGGTCGCGTGATAGCTGTGTTACATTTTAGGCTGAGACAAATCATTTAAAAGAAGATGTGAGTAAATATAAAATTCATTTCTTGAAAGAAATTTAATGAGTAAAGATGCTTGTTCCTTATAATTGTTGTACAAGCAATTTGAAGACTATTACATTTCACAAACAGGAAATGGACTCCCATATTACGCTGGACAATCTTTTCAGAAAGGATATGGTATTGGTGGATGGTTCAAACGATTATTCCGTACAGCTTTACCTTTTCTTAAGAGTGGTGCTAAATCAGTGGGAAAAAGTTTTGAAAACAAGCACACAAATTGCAAATGATATGTTGGAGGGGCAGAGTTTTCCAGAGTCTGCTAGACAAAGGACTAATGAAACTGGAAAAAGTTAATAAAAAAGCTATCCAAAAAGCTGACGAAATGATAGGGGCGTGGTAAGAAGCATCAAAGGTATAAAAGAAAGAGGAAAGGAATGAAAGCTACCAGTTCTTCAAATCGAAGAAAGTAAGAGGACGAGATATTTTCGATCATTAGGAGTGATGGCTTTTCTATTAAAAGTCTCTGAATGTGTTAAATCTGAGCTGAATTTATTTTTTAGCTCCTCCTACCCAAACTGTAATAGAAAAAGGTCAATGGGTACAATTCATCCCATTACTAATGTTGCAGATGGAGGTCTATTGAATTCCTCATACCTGGAAGTGGTGATGCTTACCTAAGATCTCTCTCAGACCCAATTACATGTTCGAGCAAAAATCTTTAAAAGCGATGGTAAAGTAATTTACTAATGAAATAAAGTTGGACCTGTAAACTTTATTTTTGCAGTTTGTTTTCCCAAGTAGACGTTTGTAAACGAAAGAACGGTTTCCTCTAGCAATAATACATATCCCTATAGGCTATAATAGAAACTTTTATTAAATCATGGGTACGACAGCAAAGAACTTCTCAGCTGACATCTGAACTTTATTATAAAGACACTGCTGGCAGGATGAATGTTTATGATGAAAACGATAAGGGGAACCGAATGAAGGATTCAAAAGCCGCGTGAAGTTCATTAAAGGAAGTGGAACTGTTGATATGGTTGGACGACTACATGTGGATTTATTTAACAAGACAGACTTTTATTAAATTTAGTGGATGTGAAACTAAAACTCATCAGAAAGTAAACCATCATTTGTTTGATGGGAGGGGAAATTACAACGTGATTTTTGAACATGTCTCCCTTTATGTAAAAGAAAAAGTACAAGTTAATCCGGCGGTTGTTATAGGTCATGCGAAAGCTTTAGAAGAACAACGGCGAAATACCCAATTGATCGAGTTAGCTGCAAGGTGTTTTCAATCACAATCCTAGTTATTCTTTCATTCAAGATAAATGTAAGCACTCGAAGGACAAATGCTAGCGTATTATCTCTTGTAACGCATATTATAATGAATAAGTATTTGCAGCTAGTAACGTAAGAGGTCTCAAAAAGTATCTCACTTTCAATTCAAACATTCTATGATGTGAGATTTTTGCTCAATTGTTATTTTGGCAAGGGCTTG
>BMAU01001343.1:0-89874 GCA_019973935.1 Trichonephila clavipes | reverse complement strand
CACTGCTGGACAATTGCTAAGGACGGATCACAGATTGCTATGTAGCATAACATTAAGCGAGACATGAGGCCTAGTAGGATAAAAATATAGTTGCCACACTGTTCAGACATTAGAATAAAGAATATTTATTGTTCTGGAAAGTACAAAAGCTGTGAAACATCTGAAAGAAAAAAAATGTTCATTTGATCTGCGTACGGAGAAATGGAACAATGCATCTAAAAGTCAGCAGGCACCTTAAAGAAAGGTATCAGTACGGGATATGTCCACCGTGGAGTGTGATGCAACATTCCACACGTCGTACCATACTTGCACAACATTATCCAGCAGCCGTTGAGGCAACGGCCCCATTCCTCTGTGAGTGCATGGATGAGGTGTTCTTGTTTGTCGGAGGATAGTTTCGACTCTTACAAATTTGCCTCCCCAAAACCTCCCCTACACATTTTCAATGGGGTTTAGATCTGGAGAACGCGCTGACCATACGAGACGTTGAATACCCTGCTAAAAGACAATCCTGAACAGTGAGTGTTCGATGACATGTTGCGTTGTCATCGATAAAAACGAATTTATCACCGACAGCACCACGGAAAAGACGAACATGAGGAAGTAGAACTTCATCAATGTATCGTTGGCCCGTCATAGTCCCATTCGCAACCACATGTAGGCGCGTGCGGCCATTGATCATGATGCCGGCCCACACCATGATACGCATGTCGGATATCGGTCCTTTTCCTGGATATTTTCTGGACGATAAGCAGTACCACTGCGCCAGATCAGTTGGCGTCTACAATCTGATGACAGACTGAACCTACTTCTCATCTGAGAATAGTACGCATGCCCAGTCCTGTTCAGTCCAATTGTGATGCTCACGACACCATTGCAAACGGGCAGTACGGTGCTGTCTGGTCAATGGGACACACACAACAGGTCTGGTGCGTATAGTCCTCCTCCTCCAACGTCTGGCAACAGTTTTTCGGGAGATCTGCTTTCCTGAGGCAGCAAGAAACTGATTTGCCACCTGCCGAGCTGTGGTGCGCCTGTTCCTTTGCTGATATATAGGACGATATATCTGTCTTCTGCAGGCGTATCGTACTTCTAACACGACTCCCCCCGTGCCGTCTACTACACATTCCAGTAGTTTTAAATGACTTCCACAGCCGTGAAAAACAACGCTGCGAGCGATGTCGAACTCCCTGGCAACATCTGTTATTTTCGCCCTTTCTTTCGATCTTTCCAATAATTCGGCCAAGCATAAAATCATCTATGTGATGTCGGGAAGACATGCCAAAATTTTAAGTTCGTCTATTAAATCTTTCCTGTAAAATCCTTGACTTGAAACAACAACTGTCCACACGCGGTGACATATTTCACAAATATGAGGCTTTTCATTGGAAAGAGTACCCACGTGTTGATTCAAAATATCATTTCGGGGAAGAACCATGTTGCTAATTTCAAAATGAAAGCTTTACCTCTTGTTTTATATGGTAAATACTTATTTAAAATAAAGCAAAGAAACAAATGACGAATTACATCGCATTACATGAATAGTGGTTTATAATTATATTTTCATGTTAATTTTCTTAATTTTAGCGTAAAATTAAAATCAAAATCACAATTTTTACTATGTTTTGATACTAAAACCTAAAAAGATAAATCCTTAATGTTACAGCTTTAAAAGAATGAATGACGTGTCTTTCTTTTTATCTCTTCAGGTGGCTGCTCGAAAATGTGAGTCATCTTTTTAATGGCACGTGCGTAAAAAAACTCAATCAAAATCTAAATTATATTTACTTAATATAGAAATTTAAAGGAAGAAGCAACAGAGGGCTTTTTCGATGGATCGCGTAATTTCGACTCGCATTCGTGACGAGGATCACATCTGAGCCGGCACTCTTCTCTAGTTATGTCTGCCGGAGAAGATTCAGTTCCGACAGATTTCACGTCAGGGTGGGTCATAAGTGGCACTTGCCATGAACTTATGGCACCTCGGCCACGAGTACATGATTATAACCACTAAGTACCACAACCACTTGATTTGAATAAAATAGGAAGTAGGATTTAGTTATATTAAGCTTTTGAGAGCAAAAAACAAGACTCTACACATACATCAACATCATTTACAATATTTCCATGACTAAAAGTATAACTCCAATTACTCGTGTATTGTTTCCTCCACAGGTAACGATAACTAAGCAGAATAAAATAATTAAAAAAATTCCTCTGAAATGGAGGGTTTCAAGTCCTGTAGGAATATTGTCGAGAAGGCTTCAGAGTCTGCATTGGCAGGATTCTTTAGTGAGTGAGTCAATATTAACGTCGCGCCGGTCAGTTACTCGAGGGCCTTTGACGACGGACCTCTTATCTTGAAACCATGACTAAGTGACCAAGTGTCGAGGATATCACCTGAGTTGACCATTTTCCCTAACTTCCTCACCTCATAAATAGAAGCACCTTGAATTTGAGTTGGAAAAGTTAAGGATCCAAGCACAATCCAAGTTAGGCGCTGATACATCCAAAGAAAGTGATACTAAATTTCTCGTCAAATAAGTTTCAAAGTTTAAACATCGTTTTGATTTGAAAGAAGACATCAGTCTTTATCTAAAATTATTTGAACGTCAAGCGCAGAGATAAAATATTAATCAAGAAAACTGGGTTTCTCATCTGTTAGGCTTATTACCGACGGAAGTATCTCACATCACAGCGAGAGAGCCTGGCGATAAAGCTAACTCTTACGAACACGTTAAAGATTTATTGCTGAAACGCTTTAAACTAACTCCAGAAAAGTTTCGACAACTATTTGTTACTCACCAAAAGGCACCTAAAAGAACATGCATTGATTTTTACCATGAGTTAAACACTTACTTCAACGGATGGATAGATGGATTGAAGATAGATACTTTCGACAAATTATCTGATCTAATCATAACAGATTAACAAAAACGAAAAATGCCTTTTGAATTTAAGGAATATTATCTTGATGAATAAGCAAATATGAACTCCCCTGTTCAATTAGCCGAAAAACTTGAAGAATTCGAAGACTTTAAGAGGACTCTGAAACAAAAATCGAGTGGTCCATTTGTGAAGAAACAAGAATTCAAATCCACAGAATAGAATCGCAGATATGAAGCACCGGGAAAATTCGAGTATAACAGGAAAGATAAAAAGATTCCAGCGTTAACAAATTACAACAAAAATTACAAAGCTCCTGCCACGAAGTACGAATCTGTTCAAAGATATCAAGACAATGTGCGCAGAAAGGGTATTACAACAAAAATTACGACAAACACTCAATTCACAATGCTTCCAAGCATGCTCAGACGAACTAATCAAAATCACAGAAATTCAAAGAACCTCCAAAAGAAACTTGCACACTCATCGTTAAAGAAGCTTAACGTACTAAAGAGATACTTTCTGGAAAGGGGAAAATCACGGCGCTATTAGACAGTGGCAGTACCGTAAGTTTGCTACGAGAAAACACGAGCAGAAGAATTATGGATCCAACAAAATTATCGAAGAACAAGATGCTTCTCACAGGTATTGGTGAAGCACAAGTGACAACTATCGGTTCCTTTGAACATGAGTTTGAAATAGGTAATGAAAATTACTCGTTAACTTGGCATGTTGTACATGCTGATAAATTAAAATTCGAAGCAGTTATTGGATTAGATCTTTTGGATCAAGCATCGATAAATTTCACTAAACAAGGAGTTAAATTCAACAAATATGAGAATCATGCACAGCTTATGCAAATATCTGCCGAAAATTTTCAAGAAGCGCTAGACCTGCCTCGTGTTGAAAATCATCAAATCAAGAAGGAACTTGAAAACTTAATTCAAAACTACAAGCGAGAAAAAACAGCATCTACTGGCGTCACAATGAGAATTATTCTACATGACGAAGAACCAGTCTGTCAACCCCCCTCGAAGACTAGTTTTCACAGAAAGACAAGAAGTAAACAACGAAATAGAAGAATGGCTCAACGAAGGCATTATACGTCCGAGTTCTTCGGAATATGCAAGTCTAATCGTAATGGTAACAAAGAAAGATGGATCTTCGAGAAAGTGCATTGACTACAGAAAATTGAATCAGAAGCTTGTGAAAGATAAATTTCCGTTACATCTCATCGACACTTTGTAAGTCGCAAAGAAATACGGATTAGAAATTAAGTTCAAGAAATGCCAATTCTTAAAAAAAAAAAATTGAATTTCTAGGTCACATTGTAGAAAGCGGAACTATTAAACCATCTACCACAAAGACACTGGCTGTCCGAAAATTTCCAGAACCAGCAACAATAAAACAAGTACAAAGTTTTCTTGGCTTAACTGGGTATTCCCGCAAGTACATCAAAGATTATTCAAAGATAGCTAAACCACTTAGCGATTTAACAAGGAAAGAAAATCTCTTGGTTTTTTGGGGCTCAACAAAAAGAACTTTTGAAAAATTAAAGAAAATCATATCCGATGGCCTAATCTTGCACGTTTACAAATATGGAAGAAAAACAGAACTGCATACAGACACTTGTAAACAAGGGTACGGCGCAATTTTGTCACAAGAAGCCGAATATGGAAAGTTACCCCCCGTTTACTACATGTCGAAGAAGACAAATACAGCAGAAGAAAAGTATGACAACTACGAACTAGAGGTACTAGCAATTATCAACGCATTACAGATGTTTCGTTTTTATCTTTTAGGACAACACTTTAAAATAGTAACTGACTGCTCAGCATTTCAGAAGACTATGCAAAAAAAAAAGGATCTAATAACCCTCATAGCCAGATGGGCGCTTCAATTAGAAGAATTCGATTATGAAATAGAGCACAGAGCTGGAAGTTGTATGAATCATGTTGATGCTCTTAGCCGATATTCCGTAATGATAGTATGCAATGATACATTACCTTCAAAGCTTAAAAAAGCACAAGAGGAAGATGACAACATCCAAAAATTGAAATCACTTCTATAGAAGCAAGGATCAGAAGAATTTTTTGAGCGAAACAGTATACTCTACAAATACTTAAATGGTCGAGAATTAATCGTAACCCCTAAAGCAATGGAAGCTGAACTAATTCAATTGATTTCACGAAAATGATCATTTCTTAGTGGGAAAATTAGAAGAAACTGTGAAACAGGAATTTTTTATCCCAAATTTAATTAACGTCGTTCAAAAAGTAATAGTTAATTGCGTTCCATGTATGTTAGCTAATAAGAAAACTGGCAAAAAGGAAGGGTTTTTGTATCCTATTTCTAAGGAAAGCATTCCTCTAAGTACGTACCATGTTGACTTCATTGGTTCTTTACCCTGCACAAACCAAATTATCAAAACATTTCCACCGTAGTAGACGCATTTACCAAATTTACTTGCTATATCCCGTCAAAACTGTGTCTGCTGAAAGTGCCCACGAAAAACTAAAACAACAGCAGAAAACCTTTGGTAATCCCATCAGAATTATCTCTGATAGACGTTCAGCGTTCACTTCAAAATTATTCAACGACTACTGTGATGAAGAGAACATTCAACATCTACAAATAGTGACACGTGTTCCTCGAGGAAACGGACAAGTTGAACGAATTCATCGAACTTAGATTCCAGTTCTCACCGATCTATCATTCGACGCCTCAACGAAATGGTACAGATACGTCGACAGATCACAGAGAATACTAAACAGCACTATATGTTGCAGTACAAAATGGACACCATTCGAACTATTAGTGGGAACCAAAATGCGTAACAAGGAAGACATCCTAATCAAAGACCTACTGCTAGAAGAAATGGCGAAAGGATTGCTAGAACAACGCGAATTTTTAAGAAACGATGCTAAAAAGAACATCGAAACCCTACAATCTGAGAATAGAAAGACGTATAACAGAAAAAGAAAGAAAGCTTCGTTATATAAAGAAGGTGATTTAGTAGCCATCCAAAGGACTCAATTTGGAGCTGGACTGAAACTAAGACCAAAGTTCTTAGGCCCTTACAAAGTAACGAAAGTGAATTCTAAGGATAGGTATGAAGTGGAAAAGGTTGGTCAGCACGAAGGACCGAACTCAACCCCCTCAGCTGATTTGATGAAACGTCTTTATGCTTAACTGAATTTTTTTATATTAGTTATTATTTTTAATTTTCTCATACTGTATTCCTCTTGAGAAATTAATAGATATTCTATGGTAACACGCATTTCCATTAATCATTTTCTATTCACTTGTAACATTTATTATATTTTCGTATTATTCTTTATCTTTCGATTGATACGAAGGATTTTTTCCCTCATGGTATAGTTAATTGTAGATCACAATATAGAATATTTTCTTTTTATATGCTTAATTTTAGGTCCGGAATTTTGAATATTAGGTATACATCTTTAATCTTTAATCTGTAATATTTTATTTTATTATCTTCAAGAACCGTATTATTTGTATTTATTGCATCCGCATTCCAAGAATCATCAAATTTAAAAGTTGTAACTAAAAATAGTTTGTATTTAAAGTACTTTAGCTCTCAACATTCTGTAAGAGCTGAGAGACCACCTTTGTCAGGAGAGGGTGATTTTTTAGGATTTTCTGTTTGAATCATTTTGTAAAATGTTAAGTCATATCCTTTCGAGAGGACTATTAATGTCAATTTTGTTTATTACCGCATTCCGAAGCAATGCCGTCTGGTGGACTTTCGGAGCGCCGGCTTGAATGATTTTTTGGCAGAGGCCTACTAACTCCCGCCGGTTCAATACGTCACGTTTTTTACGCATTTCGCGCCCAGCGCGGTTTCAGTCCAAGCATGAGGAATGTAATTAATTTCCCCGTCTTCTAAAGGGGGGTATAACTCAACTTTTAATTAACCTAATTTCTGCATGCCTTTTTCCCTTTGTAAATATTCCCCTTGTAAATTTTCCCCTTTCACTTGAAATAAATTATTTTTTTACTTAAATGAAATATTTGCGTATAAATGACTTTGATTCCATTAATTCATCACTAACTCTTTAATACCTACCTTTAAACATCTACCTCCCAAATTTAAAATCCCGACTTCTGAAGAGTCTGATTTTTATTCGAAGATTTTAGTCGGGCTCCCCATATATATATATATATATATATACATTTATATATATATATATATATATACATTTATATATATAAATATACATTTATATATATAAATATTATATATATATATATATATATATATATATATATATATATATATATATATATAGGTATATATTAAACCCATTTCGAATGAAACGTTTATAAGCATGAGATGTCGCATAAAGTAGTGGCCTTTGCTACTTTTGCCAAACACTTGTAGTTTTTGTTCTAGAGAATGTAAAAAAACACACTTGGTATTTTTATAAAGCTAATAAGACGGCATATAAAATATAATCATAAAAAATTCTCTATGTTTGGAAAAATTCATGATTTTGGGGTTGTTGAGTACCTTAACCACCCAGACTATTACTACCGAATAAGGGGAAAGAGCGATACGAAACAAAAAAAAACTAAGCCATATCAACGCAGCGTAATGAATCCATTGAAAGGCTCTTCGCGCCCTAATGCATATTCCATAACTCCTTCGGCAAATCGAAACGTTTAATGAGAGCCATTTCTTTCGTATACCAATATTTTTGAGTTGGACTTTTGAATATGTGGTTCACAATGTTTGAGGGGGCGAAAACGTAATCGAATCTGATTTCATCTCATCGGCCGCTTATCTATCGTTAGGTATTAATAAAATTAAATACAAATGCTTTCTGATATGAAGGATCCAGCGTGGTCGTGTAGCCTAATGGTCTAGGTAACGAACTCGTGGCTGGCGATTCATGAGTTTGAGCCTAGTTCCGCTGAAGACTTGCTGTACAGAGGGGGGATCGATGTTCGTTAAATCTTTCGAGGCTCAAACATCCTCCCATTTGTGTGTTGAAGAACTTAGAATAGTGTGGTCAGCTCAGGTGTTGTCCTCGTCACTTTACATTGGTTCAAAATTCAGAGGTTCAACGCCAAAAGCCCTCGAGTAGAAGATCGGTGCACTTTGATATTTACTCACTCAATCACAAAAGGCTCCAGCCAATGAAAAATCTGAAACATTCTTGGCGATATTCATACAGTACTGGAGGCCCTCAGTTTCGAGGAAGTTTTGTTTAATTCATTTATTCTGCTTAATTAACGTTATCTTAGGAGGAAACAATACACAACTAACTGGATTTATTATTTTAATCATTAAAAGGTTGTAAGAGATATTAGTGTCTGTGTGTACAGATTTATTTTTATTCTCAAAACTTCAACATAACTAAAAACCTCATTCCGAATTTCATTTGAATCATATGGTTACGGTATCTTAGTGGTCATGCTCGTGTCCGGCGTTGCATGAGTTCCTGGCAAGTGCCACTTAGGACCCGCTATGTAGTTTAGCTGATGCACGTGAAATCTGTCGGAACTGAAACTTCTCCCGCAGGATTCGTGGGGAAAGAGGGGTGTCGGCTCAGGTGTGGCCCTCAACACGAATAGTGTCAAAATTACGAGATCCATCCCTAAAAGCCCTAATGTGCTTCTAAGGGTGATACCTTTAAAAATCAAATCAAATCCACTAATGAATAATTTCCTGTATTAAAGAAGATGTATTCTAGATTTTGATTGTGCTTTTACGCACATGCCATTAAAAAAAAGACACTTTTTTTCCAGCTAACTGAAGAGAGAAAAGGTTTGACACGTTTTAAATTCATTTCAAGCTCTGACATTCCGGATCTCACTCTTTCGGTTTTAGTTTCAGAAGAAAGGAAACAATCTGATTTTTATTTCAGTATAACGTTAAAAAGAATCAGGTTATCATGAAAATATAATTATAAACCGTTATTCAAGTTAAGTAAAGTAACCTGTCATTTGCTTTTCGATTTATAAATAAGTATTTAAAGTGAAACTTTCATTTTTAAATTATCAAAATGGCCATTCCTCGAAATGATATTTTGAATCAACACGTGGATATTCTTTCCGATAATAAGCCTCATATTTGTGAAATATGTCGTATAACTTTCCCTCAAGATGTTGACTTGAGATCACATCTGCGCTTTCATAGCACCGAAAAGATTTTTGTTTGTGATATTTGCAAGCTGAAATTCTCATGCGACAGTGATTTGAAAACAGATTTCATAACTCATACCAATAAAAAGTCCCATGCTTACGAAATTTGCAAGAAGACTTTCTCTCCATCTCCTCTTTTAAGAAGGCATCTGCTTATCCATACTAAGGAAAAGCATCACATTTGTGAAATATGCAACAAAGCTTTGTCAAGAAGTTATACTTTAAAGGAAGATTTGCGTATTTATAGCAAAGAAAAAGCCGCACAGTTGTGAAATATGCAACAAAGCTTTTTCACGACGTGATACTTTAAATGCACATCTGCGTATTCATACCAAGGAAAAGCCTTATGTTTGTGAACTATGCAAAAAGGCTTTCTCACTGAGGTTTACTTTAAAAAAAACATTTGCGTGTTCACACCAAGGAAAAGCCTCACAGTTGTGAAATATGCAACAAAGCTTTTTCTCGAAGTGATACTTTAAAGCAGTGCTTCTCAAACTGTGGTTAGCGCCCCCTTGGGGGGAGCGCGATAAACGTACAAGGGGGGCGCGAGCATATCGAAAATAAACGATTAAAAAAAATTTATTTACTGGAATGAAGTAAAACAAAATACTTTCTGACATAATAAAAAATACACATTTACACTGATATAATTTATATATCTGCGATATTACATAAACGTACAAGGGGGCGAGCATATCGAAAATAAAAGATTAAAAAAAATTTATTTACTGGAATGAAGTAAAACAAAAATACTTTCTGACATAATAAAAAATACACATTTATACTAATATAATTTATATATCTGCGATATTACGTCATAAAAAAATAAAGCTACTTCTTTTCAAACCAAAATGAGAAAAAACAAAACCCAGACCCATAATCGAAAAAAAAAAATTTAGGAAGGTAAAATATTTTTTCATCACTGTTATATATTTGTCATCAGATGTAGGCAGCAGAATGTAGCTGCTGCGGTTTGACCTTCGAACTTACTTGTACGGTTAGTTACGTCCCTGCTCTTATGTATTCGTTTTTTCATTTAGGGAAGTTGCAAATAAACTATTTCTGCTGCGATTTTTTCCTTGTAAAATATTTTTATGATTTTTGGAAAAGCACAGAGAGCTGAAGGATTACTTGGCCAAGATTTGTTTCTATGAGTTATTCCCAAACATATAAAAAAAACGAAATGAAAAAAACGTTTTACATAATTTGTTTTGAACATCCATATTGTAATAAATACACTTTTAATCCGGAGCTGTCACACCGAGCACAGAGTGCACGAAATCGGTAATTCTGGCAAAACTGTTTAATTGTAACCAATGGCTCTGACACTATCCTCCTGTTTGACAGTCTTAACGTGTGAACTAAAATATATTTGTCACATATCTCCCTCTTTTTTGGGAGTGACAAACGTTTTTTTACAATCTTAAGGTACTTGTTTTGACTCAGTTCCCGGTGTGATAACTTTTTTTCCGAAATATTTTCTGTGTTCTTGAAACTAGGTGAGTATATTTTCTCTTAATTAAATTATTCACTGGAATTACGATTTTTATTGTGTACTATAAAAATAATTATAAAAAAAGATATTGGGGTGGCTCAATAACCCCACTCGACCATCAGTATCGAGTGCGTGCCTGCTCCAGGTTTAAAACATGTTGAAGTCTTTTCACTTTAAATATTAAAAATAATACAATTATTTCTCATCGGAATTTTATATTATTGTTCATTATTCAACATCAATTCTAAATGCTAATTCTGTGAGGCTTAAAATTACAGTTCGCTTAAAACTAATTATAATTTGAGCAATGATTTTAAAAAATCATTTTACATTTTTGTAAACATTGTTGCGCACTTCGCTTTACTCTCCTTAAACTTCAGCGATTATATCAATAATGTTTTATTTTCTTATAAATGAAATCGTGCAAATAGCGGGTATTTCAGCCGGTATACTTTTAATGTATCAGTGCTGCTCAGAGTATTTTATAAGTAATTAATTACTGCTAAATTAAGAACAAGTTTTATAAGTATTAGCGACTTCCATGGGCTTGTCTTACAGAACAAATTTTTCAAAGGAATGCTTATATATATATGATTAGAAATTGATCCACTGAGTTCTTTCTAAAAAAAGCTGATATCTATATTTTGCCTTCTAAGCAGCCACCGAATTTTGCAATATATTCCAATTTAAAAATTAGAGAAAGGAAAAAAACATAATAATTATCCTATTACTTAATATTTTTTTTGCTTAAAAGCAACATATACAAAATTTAATATTTATGTCATGAATTTGTACTGTATATAATTAAGATTATTGCTTTAGCGTAAAAAAAAAGTGCATTATTATTGCATTCAGTACATTATTAATGTATAAGGGGGGGCGCGATAAAAATTGTGATTGATAAGTGGGGCGCCAGTTTGAAAGTTTGAGAAGCACTGCTTTAAGGGTACATTTGCGTATTCATACCAAGGAAAAGCCTCATGTTTGTGAACTATGCAACAGGGCTTTCTCACAGAGGTTTACTTTAAAAAAAAACATTTGCATGTTCACACCAAGGAAAAGCCTCACAGTAGTGAAATATGCCACAAAGTCTTTTCACGAAGTGATACTTTAAAAGAACATTTGCGTGTTCATACCAAAGAAAAGCCTTATGTTTGTGAAGTGTGCTATAAATCTTTCTCTCAAATTGGACATTTGAAAACTCATTTTCTTATTCATTCCAAGGAAAAGCCTCAGATTTGTGAACTATGCAACACGCGTTTTTCTCATAGTAGCAGTTTAAGAAAACATCTACGTATTCATACCAAGGAAAAGCCTCACAGTTGTGAAATATGCAACAAAGCTTTCTCACGAAGTGATACTTTAAAACAGCATTTGCGTCTTCATACGAAGGAAAATGACTCATCTTTGTGAACTATGGAATAAGGCTTTCTCAGAGAGGTGTACTTTAAAAGAACATTTACATGTTCATACCAAAGGAAAGCCTGATGTTTGTGAAGTGTGCACTAAAGCATTTTCTCACAGTGGCTCTCTCATTTTCTTATTCATACCAAGGAACAGATTCATGTTTGTGCGATATGCAATAAATCGTTTTCACGAAGTGGTACTTTAAAGGAGCATCTACGTATTCATTTTCCGGAAAAATCTCACAGTTGTGAAATATGCAACAAAGCTTTCTCAATAAGTGATACTTTAAAAACAGCATTTGCGTATTAATACCAAGGAAAAGCCTCATGTCTGTGAAATTTGCAACAAGCCTTTCTCTCAATGTGGCCATTTAAGAATATATATACGTATTCATACCAAGGAAAAGCCTCACAGTTGTGAAATATGCAACAAATCTTTCTCCCATAGTATTACCTTAAAAAGACGTTTGCGTATTCATACTAAATAAAAGTCTCATGTATGAGAAATTTACAATAAAGCTTTGTCTCAAAGTGGGAATTTGAAAAAAATCGTTTGAGTATTCATGTCAACTTTAAAGCTTAATTTTGTGATATTGAGTTTTACCTACTTTTAAAGGCAGAAATTTATTGAAAATGTACTCTCTGTTTTAAGTGTGTGTGGGGAATGTTTATATTTAAAAAAAAAATTAGTTGTCCTGCATACATAAATCAACAGTTTCATATTTAGAAGTGAAATCAGGTATGCGGAATAGTTAAAGTGATTATAATTTTAAGCAATTTACTTTGACAGAAGTGCAATCATGTACTTAATTTTAAAAGATAAGTCTTATACTTTTCATGGCCATTTTACTTTAGTAATTTTTTCTCATGTAAAACCTAATGCTTTTTATAAAACGAATGTATTAAGACAAATGATGTAGTTTTGACAAAATAAATTTTCTGCTTTTACTTGAAGGAACATTTCTTTTGAATTGTTAAATCAAGCACTTTAGTCGCAGCAAACAAAATATATAATTGTACATATGATAATGTGTACAAATCAGTAAACTAATTACTTCTATTTATTTAATTCTGTTCTTTACTTGTGTTATGCATTTAAAAGCTTAAGCCATACATGATACTGTTTTTGAAGTTATTTGTTTCAATATAACACTTATTACAGTTTCTGTCCAAGTTTCTTTAGAATCTTCCAGGAATATTCTTTTCAACGTATGGTTAAGAAATCGCATTCCATCGAGGAACCGTGATTTATGCTAAAGTGGAATCATCGTCAGGTTGAAACTGAAATTAGAGTGTTAGATTCATACTAAAGGAAGCTATCGGAGTTTAAGTTAGTAAATCTTACGAGTAACGAAACAAGATATTTTGTCAAGTCAGGACGAGTAGCATTGTGTCGGATCTGACCGTCAAAAGTAAGGGACCCAATTCATTGTTGCAGTTATTATGTTAATAATTAAGCCTTTCGCTTTAATAACATTTTGAAAGTAACTTGAAGGTCAAATTAAGGTGTTGGCTTTATTAAAATGTCTTTTGCTTTTGTGTCCCTGACTGCGGGATTGAGACGCATTGAATCCTTTTCATAATAATTTTACGATTAAGAAAGTTTACATAATTATCTAAAAAGTTAGGGAATAAATAATAATGGCTATTAAGCATTATTTTTATTTTAAACTCTTTTACTCCTCTAAAAAAGGAACCATACACACCTCTACCAAAAGATTTTTCAATAAATATGCAGGAGAAAAGTGATTCACTCATAACAATATCTCCGGAACTTTTAAACGGCCGCGGTAGCCGAGTGGTATAGGTATCGGACAGTGGCTTGCTTTGTCACGGGATCGAGTCCAGTACCACTAAAGACCCGTCGTGTAGGACAGCGATGCACGTTAAATCTGTCGAGAGCTGAAACGTCCTCTCATTGGTGTGGTGTGGTAGTTAGGAGAGGGGGGTGCCAGCTCAGGTGTCGTCCACGTCACTTGACCATGGTCAAAATTACGTGGCACGTCGCCAAAAGCCCTCGTGTAGCTGAACAGTGCGACGTTATTATTCAATCATTCAATCAATCAATCGGAACTTTTAAGCCAACAGACTTGAAATTTGCTAGTCATTTTCCTTTCACGTAAAAGAGATCCGCTATAAAATGGGTTTTGCGGAAATCGACACCCATGGGACATTGTACGAGATTAAAGGGCATTGTAGATAAATATATTCCCGTTTTTAAACTATTATACGTACAATCTTGAAATTTGAAAGGCTCATTCTTTTCATAGAGAGATTTGCTACAAAATGGGTTTAGTGGAAATCGACGCCCAAAGGATGTTGCGGTGGCTTAAGGGGTGTTATAGATAATTATTTTCGTTTTTTAACTATTAGAATTACCATCTTGAAATTTGGTTGTCACGCTCCTTTCATACAGAAGAGATCCGCTACAAAATGGGTTTAGTGGAAATCGACACCCAAAGGATGTTACGGTGGCTTAAGGGGTGTTATAGATAATTATTTCCTTTTTTTAACTATTAGAATTACCATCTTGAAATTTGGTTAGCACGCTCCTTTCATACAGAAGAGATCCGCTACAAAATGGGGGGTTTTTTAGAAATCGACACAGAAGGTACATTACAGGGTCATATAAGGGACGTCATAGATAAATACTCTTCGTTTTTAAACTATTTGAGAAGTAGATAATTTAAATTTGGCAGGTATGTTCCTTTCATGGACTAGAGCTCCGCTTCAAAATGGGTTTTGCGGAAGTCGACACTCAAAAGGCGTTGAGGCGCATTATTGATAATAATTTCCTTTTTTAAACTATTAGAGGCACAATCTTAAAAATTTGGTCATCCTTTCTCGTGATGGAGAGTTCCTCCAAGAACGTTTTTTACGAAAACAGGCCTCTAAGGGGAGAGGGGTGCGAGCGGTTACAGGAAATTATAGAAAAATGTAATCCTGCTTTTGAATCGTTAGACCCATGTACTTCAAATTTGTAATGAATGTTTCTTTAGTTGAACAGATATCCTCTAAGAATGGGTTTTACGAAGATTGAAACCTATGATTGGGGGAGTGGAGAGTAAATGGGGCGTATTTATAAAAAAATCGCGTTTTCGAACTATTAGATTTACAATAGAGAAATGAGGTATGCACGTATCTTGTTTTGCTTTGAAATCTGCTAAGAACGGGTCTTTCAGAAATCGAGGGAGTTATGACGATATCATAGAAAGAGACGAGGCTTATTGATAAAATTATTCCGTTTTTGAACTATACTATTTGTACTTGAAATTTGGTAATCATGTTTATTTTGTTGAAAAGATATACATTAAAAATGGTTTTTGTGTAAATCTTTTTTGATAATAATTCAAATATAACTGTGGAAGTCACATGGCACAAAAGAGGCTATTCTTCATTGAATGGAGTTGTATGTGCTACGTCTTCTCTCTCTCTCTCTCTGTTGAGAACAGAAAGGTTATACACTTTGAATCATCACAAAATATTGTTCTTCTAAGGGTAAAAAAGGGTAAAAAACCCATGTGAAAATTGTGATAAAAATTACGAAGGATTCAGTGGGGGAATGGAATGCCGGGGGTATTAAGCACATTTCAGCGATCTGAAACATCACGAAAAGTATGTTATACACAGTATCTTGGTGATGGGGACTCAAAAGGATTTCTTACTATGAAAGAAGCAAAAGTATATGGCGACACAGAAGTTGAAAAATTAGAATGTGTTGGTCATGTGCAAAAGCATATGAGCACAAGACTGAGAAACATTCTAAAAACGAGCAAAGGCATTAAGCTATCAGATGGAAAAAAGTATTTCGGGACGTGGACGGCTAAAGCTTAAAGAGGGGATTCAATCCAACATTATTATGGACTAGCAATCCGTAAAAATTTGTCATCTGTGGAGGACATGAAAAGAGTAATATGGGCTATTTATTTTCATAAACTAAGTACTGAGGATAATCCTCAACACGCTTTGTGTCCTCATGGTGAGGATAGCTGGTGTGGTTATAACCGTAGCATTGTTACGGGGAATTTTATATTCACAAGCCTTCTTTACCTGAGTCAATTTTATTGAAAGTGAAAAAAGGGTTTCGGGATCTAACAGAGAAGGACTTATTGAAAAAGTGCCTTCATGGAAGAACACATAATCCCAATGAAAGTTTTAACACATGTATTTGGGAACAAATTCCTAAAACAGTTTTTGTTGGCATTGAAACTTTGAAATTTGGAGTTATGGATGATGTAATTTGTTTTAACGATCGATATGTAAGTAGGATCAAAGTCTCTGAAGCTCTGGGCATTGAACAAGGATACAAGTAAATAAAGTGTCATTGGAAGCCAGAAATAAAAGAAGGTCTTTAAAAAGGGAAATGGATTAACAGAATTTAGACGCGCGAAGACAATGAATACCAAGCAGGGAAATATTAATCAAATCTATAATGTAAGGACAAATTTTTTTGTTAAGTTTTATTATGTTTTTCCTCGAATGTTTAATGTTTTTAACTTTAGGTGCACTTTAAAAGAAAACTATTGCACACACACACACACAGCATATTGTTTGAAACCAGTTATATATCTAAATAGGATGCATGGGCATATAGTGAACAAATTTCTTTTAGTATATGTCTAATTTTTTGAAAATTAAATTTATATGTACAAAAAGAAAATTAAGATTTTCTTAGTTTTAAGGTTTTATGATTATTTTTAAGAAATTATGCAATTAATTCGGTAAAAAACAGATTCATTATATTTGATATGTTACTTTATATATATATGTTTAAATTGTTTTGTATATTCAAAGGATATTTTTGTAAAAAACGGTACCTATACATGAAAATATGTATTACAAGTTCTGGAAAATTATGTTCATGTTAACTAAAACCAAGGGGAAAAAACATATAAATTTAAAATTACTTTATTAACTCTAGAAAATGATTAAGGTTTATTATTATTCATATAAAAATAGGCAAGCAAATACTAATCAAGTGTATAATATGTGGAAATATTGTTTTTTTTAGTTTTTTCACTTTTTCTCAAACGCAAATTTTTTTGCATTTAGGTATATTTTTAAAAAAAAAAACTATTGTACTATATGATTCCCGATTTTTTATATTTCTATACAAGATGCCTATGCATATAGTGAACCTAATTTTTCTTCTATTAAAATAGTGCCTAATTTTTTAAAAATAGTTTTATGCATATAAAACGCAGAAAAATAAAAACATTTCAAATATCAAAGTTTTATAATTTTTTAAAGAAACTATACTACACTTTTACTAAAAAAATGGGTTCACTGTATTTTATGTATTGTATTATACATGTGTAAAAATATTTTGCATAAAAAAAGGATATTTTTTTAAAAAAATGGTACTTAAGCATAAGTATATATTACGAGTTCTCAAAAATTATGTATTACTTAAATTAAGTAGTAAAAAAACACTCTTGGAGTAAAAAGTTATTTTTGTAGTTCTACAGAATAATTAAATTATATTTTTTATAGACAAAAAATCTAAGCTTTATTGGAAATTGTAAATGATACATGTCTCATAAACAAAGGGTCTTAATTATGGCATTTTACTCTTTCGAGCATGTCCTGCTTCCCTTTAAAAGTAAGAAAGACATTGTAATTTGGGCCGTTTGTTTATCGGACGGGATTAATAAAATTACATTATTTACTTGAATCTAACCCACCATCAATTGTATCGATTCTAAGCCGCACCCGAATTCTCTACACGTTTCTGAGAAAAAATTTAAAAAAAAATATGTAAAAGTTTCATCAGTATCCGATACTTAAGAAACTTTTTAAAAGAAAGTTTAGAGAGAGAAATAATAAGAACTTAAGAGTAGTCGGTACCCCTATACCGACATTGTTAAGTTGAGACATTTTAGGAGCCTGTTTCTCAGAAACTGTTAAATATAAAAACTTCAAGTTTTGTTTGTATATTAATTGGGCTTTTTATTAAAATAATGGTAAAATATTAATAATATATTGTTTAATTTTTTCAAAAAAATCATCGTAAAAGTATCGCTTTGAAATTTTTGAAAATTGTCATTTTTTTACGATAACTGCTTTTCAGCAAAATATTTTGGGAAAATCTCCAAAAAAATAGCTCTATTATATATAGTTACATATTATTTATGTGCAGTAAAAATTGTAAGTATATTAATTTTTTTAGATTTTTTGAAAAAGGTACACGCAGTTTGAAAACAATCATTTTGAGAAAAGGCTTTTTAATGTAAAAAGGCACTTCATCACAAAAATAATAAATTACAACATGTGTTTAAACATTAACATTAAAAATTAGTATCTTCTTAATTTTTTAAGTATAAATAGGAAACAAAAAAGTCTTAAAATGCTTAGAAAATACATATATAGTATTTTTCAGTTTTTGCTGAACGAGAATTTTTTTAGTATTTTGCATCAATTTTCACAAATTATGTAATGATCTGTGAAGGATTTTTAACTTCGATGCATTAAAACTATCAAATTTGACCCTATAACATCATAACTATAATGTAAACATGTATCAATATGTAAAAGTAATGATATTGAAATATGTGATTTTACAACCTTGCGAAAGGATTTGATATGGATTTGTATGTTCACATGCAAACACAATTTTTAAAAATTTCAAAATTCAAAATTTTCTCTAAACTGTACAAGAGATTTCTAAGAAAGTCTAAAATAAAACTGTATTTTTTTTGTTTTTAAACATGAAATTTGTGTATTTTTATGCATACAACAAGCTTATCGCAAAGACAAAAAGCATAACACATCTGAGTTATAATTAGTTACCATTTATTGTAATACCTTTGAATATTAAAGCTTAAAAACTTGTCTGAACAATAAATAAACATTAATATTTGCAATGAATTGAAATATTTAAAATATATTGTTTAGTTTCCTCAAAAACATGTAAAATAAAAATATCACTATGAATTTTTAAGAAAATTAACATTTTTTGTCACGATATATGGATTTCAGTCAAATATTTTGGGAAAATCCCCAAAAAAACTCACATGAATATATATAGTTACATATCAGTAACAAGAGGAAACAAATTTCACATTCAAGCATACATTATTTTCTGATAAAAAGGTGTATTCAGTTTCAAAAATATCATTTTTGAGAAAATGGAATTCTTACTATAAAGTGTGACTTCATCAGAAAAATAATGAATTACAACATGTATTTGACCCATTTTATTAAACATTAGCATCTTTACAATTTATTTTGCATAAATTAATAAACAAAAAAGTATTAAATTCCCCATAATAGCATTTTTCAGTTTTTTTAACGAGATAATTTCTAGTATTACATCAATTCTCTCAATTCTGTGTCAATTTTTGAAGAATTAGTAGCTTTCATTTTTTACAGATATCAAAGTTGAAAATAAAGCATCATAAATATAATGTGAAAATGTATCAATATGGTTTTGGTTTGAATTTGAGAGGGTTTTTATATAAAAGTACCTGGTTATACGACATTTTGAAAGTTTTCGCTGGGTTTTTGTAAATTTATCATTAGGTTTTGTTGTTGCATACATTTTCTAAGTTTTAAACTTCAAAAAGTACCCTAAACTATACGAAGGATTTCTCAAACAGCCAAAATAAAACTGTTTTTATGTTTTTAAACATGAAATTTATGTATTTTTATGTATGTAACTAGCTTCTCACAAAGACAAAAAAACGTCACATTTGATGTGTCATCTCATACCTTTTTCTCAGAAACTATTAAACATAAATACTTAAATTTTTATTGTACATCATTTAGACATTTATATCTATACGGAAGAGAATTTTTTTAAATATATTAATTAGTTTTTTGAAAGAAAAACTGTTAGTTCAGCGAGCATTATTAGTACGAATTTATTGAAAATTGTTATTTTTTGTTATATCTGCTTTCTATTTGGATGCTTTAAGAATATTTAAAAAATGTCACTTCAGTAGACACAATTGCATTTAAGAAACTTAGAGTACATCCATACAGAAAATTTACACATTTTTAAAAATATAAATTTTAGAAAATAGAAATTTTTATTTAAAAAATTTTACCTTTTCAAAAACAAATGTAGCCTATAATTTATTTTTCAGGGTAATGAATGGTAAGATTCTTGATTCACTTCGATTTCCATTGATTCAATGGATGATATGCAATGCCTTTTACTATTGTTTAGATGAAAAGCAGGTGTTTTACATATGCAATATTTTAACAACTATTACCTGTCCAGTATCAAAATTCGTTGCAATAAGTACACTAATTTCTGCCATATCCCACATTTTTAAGCTACTGAAATAATTTTAGAGCTATCGTTTTTTCATAAAGCACGTTTTCAATCTTTACAAGGAGTTATTAAGCATATAAAAGTATAACAATTTTGAAAGGAGAAATAATACAAAACAAAAAAAATTCTAATTACACAACAAAATGTTTTCATCATATTTACAAACTTGGCTCTAAAAGTACATAAACAAACTAACAGCTAAATATGCAAGTAAAATTCATTTAATCTACAGTTAATTGTGTATGATTGAATGAAATTTTGTGGAGGCTTTGCAAGTTCTCAGGTTTAAAAAGTCAATACTTACACTTAATCTGGCAAAGTGGGCGTGGCCTTTGGCAGTTGATTACTTTTTAAAAGCCCTTTTAAAGCACTTCTAATTCAGATAACGGCTTTTATGTTATATCATTGGATAGGTATTGATTTGCAGATTATAGAAATATTAAAAACTCAAAATCGATTTTCAAATATTTTTTCCCTACTGACTGCTCTTAAATATTTTTTATTTTACCAGAAGTAAAAAGTTTCAAAAACATGCATGAACCTATAAATACACCAACCTTCAGTTTCAAGCTTCGAAAATTACGCGTCACTCCGATTGCCACAGCTGATTTCGGAATGGGTGACAGTGTCAGCTATTTTCCAACACGGTGTCGCCTTCCGCACCATCCAATGAATTTGTTATGTAACTTTTTTAAAAAAAAGAATGTGTTATAGGAGAATTGAAAGGAATTATTATAGACTTTTGAGCATTTACAAGCAAAAATAATGATTTTTTTAACCCATAGACGTATATTTGTTTCATCTGTGTCAAATTATTAGTGACGGCTACTCAGTTCCTGTTTATTCGTTCACATAAAATTGCCTCCCTTTTCATACTTGCGTTGTAGTGAACTCGTCTTGATACTATTATTGATATTTTTCATTGTTAGACTACACAAAATTTTTCCTAAATACTAGCAAGCCATGATGTTTAGGATAGACTGAATACTAGAGATAAACCAAAAATGTGATAAATCATTGATACAAGTGACTAGAATGGACGGTTAAATTCTTGATATTGAAAGGTGCAGAAACTCAATTTCCCCATTCAACAAATGTTTTAAGCCTCTCTTGATTTCTACAGCATTAACAATGGAAAAAAAGTGCTGCTTAGATTTTAGTAAATACGGTAAATTCGAATGCTTTCTGATCTAAGTAATCCAGCGTGGTTGTGGTGGTGGCTTAGTGGACAAGGTAACGGACTCGAGGCCGGCGTGTCATGAGTGCCCTACACGGCGGGTTTTTAGTGGTAGTGGGCTTGAACTCATGGCAAGGTAAGCCACAATCCAATACTAATACCACTCGTCTACCGCGGCCACAGCCTAGTGGTCAAGGTAACGAACTCGTGGCTGCCGAGTCAAGAGTTCGAGCCTAGTACAACTGAAGACCCGCCCTGCAAAAGGGGTCGATGTACGTTAAATCTATCGAGGCTCAAACGTCCTCCCATTTGTGTGGTGATTAAGTTAGGAAAGAGATGTCAGCTGAGAGGTGTTGTCCTCGTCACTTGACATTGGATCAAAATTACGAGGTCCGTCACCAAAAGCCCTCCAGTAACTGACCAGTGTGACGTTATTATTCACTCAATCTGTCACTAAAGAATCCAGCCAATGAAGAGCTTCTAAGCGATATTCATGCAGGATTTGACGCCCTCCGTTTCGGAGGAATATTTTTATCCATTGATTTATTCTGTGCTTAGTTAAAATTATTTTAGGAGGAAACAATACACAACTGACTGGATTTATACTTTTAGTCATGGATAACGATATAAGTTTCTGTTAGAGACTTATTTTTCCTCTTTATACCTCAATATAACCAAATCTCGTCCCCCATTTTCTTTATATCATGTGGTCGCGGTAGCAAAGTGGTCATGTTAATGTACTCGTCACCGGCGTGCCATGAGTTCGTGGCTAGTGCCACTTATGATTCGCCATGGCATTGAAATCTGTTCCAACTGAAACTTCTCCCGCAGGCATAACTAGGGAACAGGGGTGACGGCTCAGGTGTGGTCCTCGTCACGAATGCGTGTCGAAATTACGCGATATATCACTAAAAGACCTCGTGTTGCTTCTAAGGGCGAAAGCTTTTAAAATCAAATAAAATCGAAAAGTGTATAATTTTCTCTGTATTAAGTAAGTATATTTTAGATTTTGATTGTGCTTTTACGCACGTGCTGTTAAAAAAATGACTCACTTTTCGACCTAACTGAAGAGAGAAATATTATTACACGTGTTTAATTTATTTTAAGCTCTGACATTCAGGATTCCTCTTTTTAGATTTAAAAGAAAGTAAAAAAACCATATTCCATTTCAGAATTGCGTTAAAGTATTGAAATGAAACAAATTAAAATGAAAATATAACAATAAACTGCTATCCATGTAAAGTGATGAAATTTGTCATTTGTTTCTTCGCTGTATGTTAAGTACTTACCCTATCGAAAAAGAGGTAAAATTTCCATTTTAAAATTAGCAACATGGCCCTTCCTCGAAATATTTTGAATCAATACGCGCATATTGCTTCCGATGAAAGGCCTCAAATTTGTGAAATATGTCATATGACTCTCCCTCAGGATGTTGACTTGAGAGCACATTTGCGCCTTCATACCAACGTTAAACCTTTTGTTTGTGAAATATGCAAGTTGACATTCTCATGCGACAGTGATTTGAAAACACATTTACCAATGAAAAGCTCCAAACTTGCAGAATTTGCAACAAGACATTCTCTCGAGTTCATAATTTTAGAAGACATCTGCTTATTCATTCCAAGGAAAAGGCTCACATCTGTGAAATATGCAATAAAGCTTTCTCCGGAAGAGATACTTTAAAGGAACATTTGCGTATTCATACCAAGGAAAGGATCTCAACTTATCTTTAAATATCGTATTTTTTTCTTAATTTAGTACTTAGTGAATATATTTTAGAGACCACAACAACTTTTAAGCGTCTTAGTATAGATTTAAACAGATTTTTGTATTTTCTGCACCGATTTTCCTCCATTCTTCTGTGATTATTGTTTTGAGTTCACATTTTGTGTTTATTTCGCATGTTTTTTTTACATAAAAATCTCACCAAATATGTTCTACCGGGCTATATAAAGTGATTAAGGAGTTGTTTTCATAATTTGGAGACAGTTATAGACACCAGTGGCGTACATTGCGAGCAGCGCGCTTAACGTCATTATCCTGTTAAAAATAAAGTCATTTCCACAATATCCAAATTTTGGGCAAATACTTTAAAATTCCTCTTTAAAATATTTAAATAGAGCTCATGATTCACAATATCTACAAAAATTACCAAATTACCTAATTCAGTGGTCGAATTACACCCACACACAAGAACATTTCTAGCTGCATATTTTCTTGATTCAACTAGATTCTTGCGATTAAGTTTCAGAAAATTCAAAATTGATAGAAAATTGATTGCGATAGCAGATAATTCATCATTTTTTATTCCGATGGGCCTTTGATAGCTTGTAAATCAAAAAATAAGGAGATTAATCTCATGAATTTATATAGAACAAAAACCCTCGACCCCCCCCATGCTTCAGCATTGAAGTGAAGGTGTTCTGGCGTGAGGGTGTAAATTGGCCTCAGAATTAGGTAATTTGGTATTTTTTTATGATATTGTAAATCATGAGCTCTATTTAAATATTTTAAAGAGAAATTTTAAAGTATCCGCCCGAAATTTGGATATTGGAGACGACCCAAGTTTTTAACAGGATAGTGACGTCAAGCGCAAAGCTCTCAATGTACGCCACTGGTGTCTCTATAACTGTCTCAAAATTATGAAAACACTTTTTCAATCCATTTATTTAGCCCTGTAGAACATATTTGGTGAGATTTTGATGTTAAAAAAAAGAAAAAAAGGCCAAATAAACACAAAATGTGAAATAAAAGTAATAATCACAGAAGAATGGAGGAAAATTGATGCAGGAATTACAAAAGATTAAATCTATACCAAGACGCTTACAAGGTGTTATAAACACTAAAAAAATCCTACTAAGTACTAAATTAAGAAAGAAATACAATATTTAAAGATAAGTGGAAATTTTTGTTTAAGTGTATGAAGACTTTTGTGGCTTAATTTTTTAGTAGCTTTTTGATTATTAATTTTTTAGAAAATAGTTATACTATTTTAAAAAAATAATTATGTCATTCTATTAAGAACAAGTTACAGAAATCATAAAAAAAATTACAATTCCAATACATTAATTTTTATTAGTCGAAAACATTAAATTTTATAAGAAATTGCGAGTGCACGTTCACTTTTGGGGCCCACTGTGTATACTCATATATTGTTAGATATTTTTATGCTGATATTTTTCTAATACAATTAATTTTTTTCATCTTGTAACTATATGTTTTAAAAATAAACCATTAGGATTTCGTGGAAATTTAGAATGGGATTTTATGTTGAGAACTTGCATATTTTTTTTTTTTTTGTCAAAATATAATAATTTATTAGGTTTTTTCTGAAATTATCTCTTCTTTCTAACACGTTTATTTCGGATTACATTTTCTAAAACCTTTCTTTGGGAAAATTGGACCTGTTTTTTTCCCCTTTTATTGAAAACTTTTTCAAAAAAATGTAAAGTCGTTAGATAACTTATGGTTATAATTTTTTTCGTATTCCTGATTGAAATAATTTTAAAAGAAGAAAATAAGGAAACATGTTGATTTGCTATTTTTTACAGATAGCCTTTGAATAAGAAAAATGGTGCATTCTTTTACTTAGAATGTTTTCAAATACTGTATTTGAGAAATATTTTAGAAGATTTCGTTTTAAGTAGAAATTTAGATTTAGGTTGTTGTTGTTTCTTATGCCACCTGACTGACGTTGTCAGTTCGAGGCCCACGAAATTCATCGTGACATGGAGCTAGGGGTACGCCTGTCGTTGGCCTTGAGCACCATGCAAGTGACAGTACGATTTAGCTCGGCGAAATTCCCCGAAGGGACGATAGATGGTGACACCTTCTCTATCTCCACCTCAACAATCTCTGCATGTAAACTGAAGGGAAATAGGGGAGAGAAATAACACCAAATAATAAGGTTACATTAGGATTAGATGGCGTATTACTTAACGTTTCAATATAGATTATTGATTGAATATTTACGTCGCACTGTTCAGCTACTCCAGGGCTTTTGGCGACGGACCAGGTAATTTTGAACCATTTTCAAGTGACGTGGACGACACCTGAGATGGCACCCCCTCTCCTAACTACCACATCACACCACTGGAGTTCATTTCAGCTCTCGACAGATTTAACGTGCATCGCTTCCCTACACGGCGGGTCTTTAATGGCACTGGGCTCGAACTCGTGACTATGCAAGCCACGATCCGATACCTATATCACTCGGCTACCGCGGCCACTTCAATATAGACTAACGCTCGTAAATATTGATGAACTATGAGTCTGTACGAAGCAATGTTTTTTTGGTTTTGTATGAAATATACAAATGCTTCTGTCAGAACTGTGTTTTAAATTTAACACACACAGTAGAACACTACTTTATCATATATATCTTGAATCCAAATTCAATTTCTAGGCAGCCTGATTTCAATTGGAGTTTTTGAGAAAATTCGAATAGTATACAAAACAAATCTAAAAGTGTTCTTCTATTTCGAGTTTTGAGATTTTAAAGATGAATTTTTTTACCAGGTAACTGTGATTGACGAGTATACTCGTCATTGAGAACTTACAGGATTTGTTGTACTGACGAGTATACTTGTCATGCGTAAAATGTAGTAACCATTGTCAATATATATTGCAATTTTTGAGAGGATATAACATATTCCCAAATTTCAAGATGTTAAGAATATTTTGAGGCCTCTGCAGAAAAACAAATAAATAGAAAATACGAAATATTTAAGATGAATTCATGTGTTCCCGTATGCACAGGCTGAAACAGAGTATACGTTCTCATTTCGGATTTATTTATGTACGAAGATAATGTTTTTTAGAAGTTAGCCTAAAAGGGGTAAAGGAAGAAGTCGGACATTTTAATTACAATGGGGTTCCTTCAGGTATGGTCAACCTTGAGGCAAATACGTGACGCCGACCAGGCGCTAAGACCTTTGATAGCTGCTAGCACGAAGTTACCCAGCTATCGAGTGGTACAAAGGCCAGTTGTTAGATGTTAAACCCTGTGTTGACATTAGAGTAATAGCCAATGACATCCTGCCTAAAAAATAGTTAGTTTACAGGGATGGGAACGGCAAGGGTGCTTTCTGGTAAGAGGACTATGATCAACCCTACAGCACCTATTCCAAACTTCCGTTGTGTCAAGACAGGTAGAAAATTTGTTGCCAGTAAAGAAGGAAAAAACCATTTCATCCTAGGTTTCAGTCCAAGAATTTTGACAACTACTAAAATTTAGAAGGAATTTAAATTCTTACCTTTTTTTCTACGTGATTTGTCTTTAGTTTTTTGAGTAATATATGCAATATATGTTTATGGTAACCAAATAAATAAGTATAAATAATAAAATTGACAATTTTATCAAATAAACCCATCTTTTTGATCCAATGTTTTAACAGTGACACTTACTCTGTGATTGACGAATATACTCGTCATCGCTCGATTTCCTCGACACCCAAAGCTGTCCGCTCTGAAACGAGGCGGTACAGTTAACTGGTTAAAGTTGGCAACATATTTCTCCATCTTTAATAATGTGATACCAAATACAATCAACGTGTTACATCATAAATAAGGTCATCAAAATCTTTTATAATCTAGCACAAAGAGATTATGAAATGATAAATATTTTTACGTTATATAAACTACTTTTAAAGCCAAAATTGGCCTTGGAATCAATTTTAATTAATTAATTATGAGAATTTAAAAAATTCAAAATATAATCTAGCAGAAATGATTTTAGTAATGAATATTGGATTAAATATACAATTCACACTGAAAGAGTTAATTATGCTGAAAAATATTTTCAATTAGGGTATGCAGCCTTTGGATTCTGGGATACCGGAATCCCGGAATTAAAATAACTAATCCCAAAATTTAATTTTGTATGAATTATATTTAAATTAAATTTTTTCAACACAATTTTATAAGAATTTAATTTTTAGAAAACTTATATTTTATGTTTAGGAAATATGTACGTAGAATTTTTTTTCTGCAATTATAGGTGCTATAAGTAAAACAAAAAATATATGCAGCTCTCATTATTGGTATGGAAGAGTGTCACACAGATCGAAGTTGTGATCCACCTGATCGATAGTAACATCAGATCCAGGACCACGAAATGCATCACGGCTGAGGGCTAGATTTTTACGCCTGTCGTTAACCTTAGCTTTCAGCATCATACAGGTGACAGTACGATTTTGCTCGGTTCAACCCCAATTTTGATGGAGAACACCCTAGGGGGGTTAACTGGATCAATTTATACACAAAAACCATTAAGTATATTAGAAGGACTAGATAAGGTAATCAAAGAGAGATATGCCCCAATGCAACCTGTTAGATTCGAGAGACATTGCCATTAATTTCAAAGCGAAATGTCTCTTCTTTAAAAATGGAGAGAGCCGTGATGACAACCTGAAAAGAATTTACTTCTATTTAATGACGATAACACCTAAGGGGGACCGGGGCAAAATAACAAATGTCTTAATTTTTGTGTTTTCTTCCAGGTAGTGGGTTCAACCGAACACTACTGGCTCTCCTATTGGCTGTATGTTGAAGAATAGTATAGAGAAGCTGAAACTGCCATTTTTTGTGATAGCCATGAAGCTTAGATTGTTTTGATCGCTGCCTTGATATAATTTTTATGCATGTGTAAATAAGCTCTGCTACAGATACAGGCAAGATATATCATTTATCTTTAATATTTATGAGTAACTTAGTTTAAATACTACATACTACTACGAATAAATGCCAATTAATCGATTTTCTTCATGGAAATGGAAACGAATATTTTTAAACAGGCCTTCCGGGGCAAGATGACGAGCTTGTCATCGTGCCCCATGTTTCGGAATTTATTAAATTAACTATGTTGTCTATTCTATTAAATCCTGTTAAACTTTTTGTGTTTTTATCCGCTTGACATTGCGCTTCTATCTCTTCTGGGGCTAAGGGTCGCATCTGATCGGGGAATGTGTTGCTCGAAAGGGGGTGACCAGAGGAAGACAGTTTTGTCATCCGCTAACAACTTTATGGTCACTCCTCTAGGGCAAACTATCATAGACAAAAACATTGGTGAGCGTTTGAGCACCGCTGACTCCAGAGCAGCTGGAGTTGGAAATGCCATTAAAGGGTTTGAAAAATGTGGGATTGAGACTCACAATCCTCTTGTGTTTAGCGAACATGATTTTGCTGCTTCAAAAGCTATTGACCATGATGTTGTTGGCGATGAAACTGAGAATAATAGTGCTAATGCTCAGACCCTGGTAGTAGAAAACCAACATATAAATCCTCCAGAAGAACCAGAACTTATGCATTGAAGAAGTGACTACGATGCACTGAAGAAACCTGTTAGTGTTTTGTATTTCAAACCATTGCCTAAAGCAACACAATGTGAGAATAAAAAGAAAAGGCAAAAAAGTTCTTACAAGCACACCTATCAAAGAAATGTTAGAAGAAAGGGAAAATCAGAAGATAGAACAGGAAACTTTATGAAAACATAGAAGAGAAGCTCGTGAAGCTAAAAAAGGAGTTACAAAACTCAAACTAAGTTCCTGTAAACCTAAGTCTATAAAATCCAGGTCAAACAGTCCCGTTGTATCAACTTAAAATGATGGTGCTATAAGATGCTCTGTTGTGAAGAGGAATATTGTGACCCTCCAACAGAAGGATGTAGTGCTGTAAATGCTAAGAGTGGTGGTATGAGGAATGTTCCAATTATGAAAATGGCCTTTTTATTTGTGATTATTGTTGACTGCACAACTAAACACGTCAACATTACGTTACAATGTATTATGCTTAGTTTGATACTTTGTAAGATGTAGAAACACAGTTATAATTTGTTGAACCATGCAACATATTCAAAAGATAAAATCTGTTCAACCTTTCTCAGTGTTGTCATCTTGCCCGAAGGCCAAAGTCCTCTTGCCTCATTACTGGGGCAAGATTTGTTAAGGTTATGAAAAAATAACATTATCATTTTTTTATTTGAAAAACTAAATGGTAATGTGTTTAATACTACAAAGAACTACTTTAACACTTCATGTAAAAATAATTTTTTTATCCTTAAAAATAAATTAATAAACAACAAAAACTGTTAACATAGTCGTCTTGACCCGGTCTCCCCTACTAGTATAGAATTCGAACTAGCATAGAATTTTAAGAATAAGAATAATATATAAATAAGAAATATAATACGTTTAATACAAAATAAGGATACGTTTGATCGATGAAACGCTGGACGAGTTGTGTTTTTTTAAACGCTTATTTATAGAGACACAAGAAATGAAGAAATACCTTTTATATAAATTTCATATGTACTATTTTTATTTATTTTTATGATGAATTAAGTGTGTTTTATTTGTTCCAATCAAATTAATATTATTTTCGAAGTGAATTATTAAATAAAATTAATTAAATAGAATTTTTAATATTATATATAATTTCAGTTTTATTATTCAATTTCAACTATGCTAATGTGAAAGTATTTTTAATAAATTGTACAAAACTAATCCCGGGACCTACCCCGGGATCTCAGGATATGAATAATGTAATCCCGAAATCCCGGGATTACACACCCTATTTTTAATTAATTCTATTTAAGAGTGGAAAAATGCTTTAAAATGAAACTGAAACCAAAACCATAACTCAAAGAACTTCAAATATCTTAAGAACTAATTTGTTAACAGATCTGTATCTTGGTGGCAACCTTCTGAATGATATGAGCCACAAGAAAATGCGAAATAAAGTTTTTCAGTAATAATGAAATTTGTAGGGTACTATATAAAATACAACCTGCTTTTAGTGTTCGTAAAATACCGATCGGAATTGATCATTTACGGACAAAATCAAATCTCCCGAAAAACAGAGTTACAACCAAAATCCTTTTTTTATTTTGAGTTTCTCTAATTACGAAAGGAATGAATACGTGAACTTTCTTGGTATACATCAATGGAATTACACACACAGAAGAAATGCCTGGAATTGTAAGAACATCACTTCGGGTCTTGAAAAATTTTAAAGGAAGATGTAATTGAGTTTTTATTCAGACGGGAGAGAGAAGATTCAAGGTTAAAAAGAAATACCCGTATTTCAATAAAGAGTTTTTACACGCTAACTCAGTGCTTCTCAAACTTTCAACACTTGCGAACCAATGTTCAATCATAATTTTCATCGCGCCACCCTCCGTACTTGAATGAGATCCGCGATGTATTGAATTTGATAATACGATACTTTGACGCTAAAGCTACAATACAACTTTAACCTCTTTGCCACCAACGTATATAAACGTCTCACTCAGCCAGTGTGCAAATTGCCCTTGACGTATATATACGTCTGTCCGAAATATGTTCATTATTATCCATAAAATTATTCCGAAGACTTTGGAATACAATAAAAGGACATTAACATTGCTTGAGGAAGATTTACTTATTTCAGAGGATTTTTTTTCTTATTTTCCCTTTCTCCCCCGCCCCCAAATACACGTGCGTGCAATAGGGGCATTGGGGAGTGAATAGCAAAACTTTTAATGAGCAGTTAAGGGATTATTTATAAGCCATACTTGATCGGGATAAGTGTTAATTTTTGAATATAATTTTATATATATAACCAACCGTTGTGGTCACTGGTAGGGTATCCGACTATGTTAGGAACCGTGATTTTGCAAAAGCGTATAAATGGATAATATTTATGATATTTTGTTTCAATTAGATTAGAAAAAGTATATAAATTTTTTTAAGAATAGTAATACAATAAAAAATTATTTAAGTATAATATTTTGGCGAAAAATTAACATAGAATGACCAATTTTCAAAATAAACTTCTTTTGTGAAAAATGATTCTATTATAATAATATTTACTCCGTATGTAGCTAAAACCAGTGTACTGAGGCCCAACTAGAATTTTTGAAATATACATAACTTAGTAGTGGGTTTATCCATGTTTTACGATAACAGAGGGAAGAAATTTTAAGAAAAAAACGGCGATAATTTTTTCAATTGGTTGTAGCTATAAAACTAACGTGAATTTTTTCAAAATCCATAGTTGAACCTCTGTACAGAGTTCTGAGCTATATGCAGGCAACATATAACTAAAATAGAATAATTTTTCACAAAAGGAGAACATTTTGAAAAAAGATTATTCTAAGTTAATTTTTCGTCGAAATATTGTATTTAAATAAATATTTTTGTCAAAATGTCCTTAAAACAATTTTGTACATGTATTCTAATCTAAATGAAACTAAATATCATGAAAACTATCCATTTATGCGGGGTTTTTTTAAATCATGGTTCAGAACGTAGTCATATAAATAAGATAATTATAAAATATATATAGTGCAGTAATCATACATTTATAAGTGTATTATATTAGTGTAAATGTATTTTATTATTATTATGACAGAATGTAATTTGTTTGTTTTACATTTTTTTAAATAATTTTTTGGTTTCTACTTTTCAATATGAAAGCGCCCTCCTTCGAGGGTTATTACGTCCCCTAGGGGGTCGCGAACCACAGTTTGAGAAACGCTGCACTAATTTGAATATGTGTAGATTATTCAGGAAACAGAAATTGGTTTTGTTGAAAAGGTTGCTAATTACTGTTACTTAAGACAAGCGTTTTGAAACGTCTATTTTTTTGCCATGAGAAATTTAAAAAAATCTGAATATATTAATATTCTTATATATTTTTATCTGTGTGTGATTGAAATCTTGCACTTAAAATAAAGTGAAATGGAGTTTTCTTTTTCTTTTTTTTTTACTTTCAAGGGAAATCTATTATAAATAAAAAACACTTGTGTGCAAAAATTAAGGAGGAAGTCGAAAAATTAGCATATCAGCTGAACGAAGAGGCAGAGAGGACAGAAAGACCAATCAGGAGATTCAGTAAGGTGATGTACGGTAGCACATGCGCAGATATGCAGGTAGACGTAATGGGGGAGTGTCTGAGTAGTATAAAGCATGTTGTCGGTGTAAGATCAGTATTTCTGGCAAAGGGATTGCACGCCGTATAGCAGTTAAAATCACACCGAGTTGCTGCCTCAGCGAGAAATGGCGAATAATCAATCTGTTAGATGACATCTGGTTTCTTTTACCCGAGGTCGAATCATTGGGAAGTTGGAGGAAGGCCGCAGTGTGACAAGTGTGGCTGCAAAGTTCGGAATTGCTCACAACATCGCTTCATGATTTTGGAGACAATTTCAAACTACAGGAACAGCTATCCGGGGGTTCAGTAGTGGTCGTCCACGAGGAACCACACCCGCAGATGACCGGTACATTGTCTTACAGGCCAGAAGAAACAGGCGGCAGACAGCGGGAGAAATCGCTACACACACGACACAGGCTACTGGACGACCGATATTGCGTATTACCGTGGCCAGAAGACTGCACGGTGGTGGTCTGTCTGCACGACGCCCTGTACGGTGTGAACCTTTAACGCCTGTCCATCGGAGAAGGCGTTCTCTGTGGTGCCCTGAACACCGGAATTGGAGAGACAATGAATGGGGACGAGTACTCTTTACAGATAAGAGCAGATTCAGTTTGAGTAGCGATTCTCATCGCATACTCATCTGGAGAGAGCGGGGAAGCCGCAATCATCCCTCGAACATCATTGAAAGGGACAGGATTGGTGGTCGCGGTGTTCTCGTTTGGGGAGGCATCATGCTTGATGGTCGTACAGACCTTCACATCTTCGAAGCAGGTTCAGTCAACGGGACCCGTTATTGTAACGAGATTCTTCTTCCATATGTGCGTCTTTTTAGAGGCGCTATGGGTCTGCAGTTCCTTTTCATGGACGACAATGCACCATGTCATCGCACTGTAGTTGCCGAACAGCTCTTAGAGAGTGAGGATATTGAACGTATGGATTGGCCGGCACGATCTCCGGATCTCAATTCCATCGAGTATGTATGGGATTTTCTAGGCAGACGCATGGCAGCTCGTACCTTACCACCAGTAACGATTCGGGAGCTTCGATTGGCGCTGCAAGACGAATGGGCAGCAATGCCTCAACAACTCATTGACACCCTTATTCTCAGAATGGGTAGACGCTGTGAAACCTGCCTAGCAGTCAGGGGAGATCATATCCCCTAATAAAGACCGGATGTTTCTTGCTGGACACTCATCACAGGGATGTTTCGGCCTTCAGTCGCATTGCGCTCCATGCTACTTTTTCGATAAAGCTTCTTTTTATCCCTCTGATTTCTCTTTTAGTAAGTGTCGCTTACATTACACATGTCCTTGCGTATTGGGGATCTTACGGTATTATATGTGTTGATTTGGAAAGCTTTTGTACAAAGTTATATTGAAAAAACCGTCTCGTCCTTAATTTTTGCACACCAGTGTATGTATGGAATTTATCACGTAATATTAGTTGCATAATTCCTTAAGAGCATAGGTTCTAAACGTGGACGATAACGCCCCCTCGTACGCGATTGAGGCTTTCAAGGAGGCAGTAAAAGGGACCAAAATTCGGGGTTGTTAAGATGGCACAGAGGAGATGGCAGATTAACCAAATATAGTCTAAAAAAGACAAAAAAAAACCCCAAAACGCTGCTTATGTACTAACAAAAATAAACTTCGATTCTGGTTACCTTTTTTTGATTGCATTTATTTAAATAATTTCTACCATGTGTACGAAAGTTCATATATTTTGTTAGTTTAGAAAGTGGCCGAAAAATTAAAGATTACATTGAATTCAGACCTACATTAAGATGGTTACTTCACACGAAAATCCATGAAATAATCGATTTTTCAATTTTGATTGAAACATAAAATGCCATTCTTTTTCTTTCTAATGCAGTTTAAATTTTTGCTCTAGCTTAATTAGAAGTATTTTTAATATTTTTTTTAAAAAGTTGTTTACATCTGTCAAACCCCAAAACCGCTGATTGCCACGCCCTCTCAAATCAAAACCAAAGACACATGCTACTTTTCAGCCTTATCAAATGGTTTAAATTGATTAAAAGAATTTATTTTGATCAGCAGCTTATCCAGGAAAGAAGTGAAGTGAATAGTTATAGATGTTTGTTTACTTACAGCCTATTTTTTACCTCCTTAAATGCAACGGATTTCTGCGATCGTTTTCAATAGTGTTTTCCATCAAAAACATTAATAAAACGTTTACAAAACGTTTTTTAAACTCTGTTAAGTAATAAAATGTTTAAAAACGAAAGAGTTTGGAAAGAAATGTACAACATTCCAAACTTTTATGGATTTAAATGTTGATATAAGTCAGACAATTTCAACATAAATAAATCAGCTTTAAAATCTAAGTTAGGTAAGTTTAATAAAGAGTATGTTTCTTTTTTAGATTCATTTGAATGTTTATGTGAAATTCCTGACATTATATTGTTCTTTTGTGCTTTGAAACAACATTAATTACATAAAATTAATGTAAAAACCAAGGTACTCACATAAATTTTGGTCACCAAATCTAGGGTTTGGCTACAAAATAGTTAATATGTTGTGACTTTTGTGGTCTTATTCAAACATTTCTTAATACCAGGTTTTCTAAAACAGTAATTAATCAAAAAAGGTACAAAAATTATATGAAGTGGACACAATAGAATTTCATATGCTATGAGGTCTATTTAAAAGAAGCAGTTGCAAAAATATTTTGCGGAGTTATGCATTTGTCACTTACACCATAGTGGTTTTGTGATTCCATGCATACATTAAATAATGTGACAGAGAAAGTAACCAAAGTGTCTATGGCTTTAGCTGCTGCCGAAACAATATTTAATAATGGATAACCAAATGTACCAGTGGCTATCAATGGTACCTGGCTAAAAATAAGCTATATATTTCTAAATGGTGTTGTTACGGCAGTTAGTTTGGACACTGGGAAAGTTGTTGATGCTAAAATATTATCGCAGAAATGTTTGTGAAATTTTAACAGCGATGTACATAGCAATGAGTGTTTGGCAAGTTACATTGAAAATAGTAGGGGAATGGAAGTTGAAGAGGTGGACTTTTTTTTGTATCTCTCATCACTCGCAGACATTACACAATTTACGATATACACAATATTTGGACTATATGGGAACTCTAAAGCATACAAATCAGTTTTAGAATCTAAAGATATGTCAATATTGAACAATTAGAATGTGTTAATCATGTTGAGAAAATGATGGGGACATGACTTAGGGCCTTAAAATTAAAATTAAAAGACAGAAAGCTTAAAGACAAAAAATCTCTAGGATGCCGCAATGGCTTGACAGATGCTGAAATAAACAAATTGGAAAGTTACTATGTTTTGGCTGTTCAAAACAACTCGGGAAAATTTGTCAGCCATAAGGCAAGCTATATGGGCTATAATTTTTGATAAAATGTTCACAGGTTTGAATCTACGACACGGTTTATGCCCCATGGGATGTGACTTGTGGTGTAGATTTAATATGTCCTCATACTGAAAGGTTACACATACAAGCATAAACACGACTTACCTATTGTAATTAGGAGAATTGCATAAACAAAGTATTTAGAGATCACTAATCTTGAACATTTATCTGGATGCTTGCTTGATAAAACTCAAAATATTAGTGAAAGCGGAAATAGTTTTTGGTGTATAATTCCAAAAACTGTATTTGTGCAATTGGGAACTTCAAAAACTATAGTACATGAAGCTATATACTTATATAATCAAAGCTTCATTACCAAATTAAAAGTTTTAGATGTATTAAACATTCAACAACTGAATTTTACAAATGTCGAGCATTGCAAAAAGTAGATCATCCGTGTATTAGGAAAGCAGAATAGTCAGTTTTACAATGAACCAAAGAAGCCAGAATTAAAAGCAAACAATTAAAATGTAGGCAAGAAGATGATCTTGCAGATGACACTAGCAATCCCCAAGTTATAGTTCTGGTATGCATTAGTTAATAGTAAGTTTGTACTTTAAATCACTATTTCTCAAAAGTGTAAATTTCAACAAAAAAGGAACATTTTTGAAAAAACTACTTATATATATTTTACAGCCTTGAAACTTTGCACATATGTGAACACTATACAAATAAATATTTTAATGAGAGATTTTGTCAAAAAAATTCAAAAACTATTTATGGATTAAAATGTACAAGAATTTTCATCGTTTTAAAATTTTTGACGTGTTTCTCCACATATGAATTTTTTTAAAAAAAACTAATCCAAATTTTGAAAAATGCTCCCGTTAAAATAATAAAAACAATGCAATGAATAAACAAAAAAAATTCATGACAGTACAACCAGCCAATTTTTAAAAAATGTTCCTTAAACTTGGTCATTTTTAACATTACGGAGATAGGGAAAATGCTGCGTTAAGTGACCCCCTTAAATTGAAAGATATACTAAATTTTTAATTTCTGCAGAGTACGTGTTATCTTTGTCTGTGAGCAGTAGGAAAAATGCCTCGTACAATGCATTCCATTACGTATATTATCCGAGAACTATAATTAAATACGTTAATCATACTGTGACATAGTCGATTGTTGTGAATCCCCATTTTTCGATTCACGATAAGTTTTATAGTTTCACCAGCTGTTCAAGGACAAGTACGACACTCATCGATTGTCCCTGAATTTTTACGATCCACCAGCTGTGGAATGACCAGTGCACGTGGCTAAGGGTCATTGTTTATTGTTTGTCCTCGGATCCATGACGACACTCTGTCTGAAAATCATAATGGTAAAGCAGAGTCGGCGCCCCATTGGCAATAGACGAAGCCTATCTAACGGAGAACACTGTCGCCTAGGCAGATGATTAGAGAATGGCTCTAAGGAACAAAGAGAGTGCGATGAACAAAATGTCCAGATTTCGAACGAGAAATCTGGCGCCACTACATTCCAGACAGGGCAGGGAGTGTGATTGTGAGTTCCGTGCGAATAGGACTATAATGAGGTCGTGGGCAGAATTTTGTAGCCTGCCAATGAGAAGTGACGAGGGGCATGTTGTGGACCCACCCCTGTTGTTTAAAAGGGTCTTTTTTTAGGAGAGAGAGAGAGACGGAAAAGGAGAGAGGGAGAGTAGAAGACGGAAAAAGAGAAGAAAAGGAGTCGGGGAGGGAGAGAGAGGAGCCCACCTTGTATGGAGAAAAGGGCTGAGTCTGGAGATTGGAGTGAAAAAGACGATGAACGCCGGTGGCGTTGAGAATAGAAAAGACTGACCACATCGGCTTGGCATGTAGACTGAATAATATTACTTCACTAACCGCCAGTAGGGCCGTGGGTAGCCTAGTGGTTAGAGCATCGGACTCAGACCGGAAGGCCTGGGTTCGATGCTCGATGTCACCAAATACCCTCCGAGTGCACACTAAGTACGTGCTCGTTAAATCAGTGGGTTCGTAGTCTTGTGGGCTTATTCATTAACACAGGAAGTGGAGAATATTTCCCTCCCCTTCAGTTCACTTGCAGAAATTGTGGAGGTGGAGATAGAGGTCGTGTCGCCATCTATCGTCCCTTCGGGGAAGTTTCACTGAGCTTAAATCGCACTGTCACCTGTATGGTGCTCAAGGCCAACGACAGGCGTACCTCTTGCCCATGCCACGATGAATTTCGTGGGCCTCGTTCTGACTACGTCAGACAGGTGGCATTAGCCACAACAACAACTTCACTAACAAATTGTTTAGCTAATAAACAATATTTTTAATATTATATTAGGCTGTACAAAAAAGTTTATTGATGACTAGCTATACACGACGTTACAATACGCTAACGTGTGGTTTTTTAAAGGCCGTAATTGTGATTTTTTAATTTTATTTTGAAAGCAATAGTTTATTCTGAATTACTTCGTATCATCAATATCTTCTTTCAAAAGCGTCTTTATAACATGTAAGTTAAAATTTTTATCCCACTCTTTTAAATAAATAAGGAAATCCGGAATTACTCAGACAACTAGCATTTGAAGTAATAAATGACATACCTGATCAAGTATTAATTGTTTACACAGATGGTAGTCGTTCGGATACGGGTAGAGCAGGGAGTGGTATTTTTAGTAACACTCCTGGAAACGATGTTAAATTCAGCATCAGGAATCCTGACCACTGTTCCGTTTTAGAAATCGGAACTCATTGCTATTAGTAGTGCTCTCGATCATGCTCTCAACTCTTATAAGGACAGTATCTGGAGCCTGACAGACAGCAGAAGCTCCATCCAATATTTGAAAAATTGGCCAAAAATTATGGACAGTACTGGTCTAGATATTTTATCTTAATTAGTTAGGCTTGGTCAGAGGAAACAAGTATGTCTCCAGTGGATTCCATCACATGTGGGTGTGCCTGAGAATGAAGCTGCTGTGATGAGCTTCCTTTTCTTGTAGCCAATCATGTTGAGAAATATTTTTCTCTTAAATGCATTGTTCTTTACAGCATTAAAATGTTTATAGCTGTGTAACAAATCCTGCGTATTTTGTATGAATTTGCAATTTAAAATTTAGGAGCTGCCAAGTTTAAATTTAGATGTTAACTTTGATTATGTTGATATGTCGACAATTTAGTTGTTTCCTCTCCTTTATTATACAAGTTTTTTTCTCCACAAATGCAAAAACGATGCATTTTCTATTACAAAACTAATTAGTTTTGCAAGACTAGTATAACACTATTTCGTGGAATACAGTATAGTAAAATATAAAATATTACCAATATAGTTAATATTATTTTATTACATCTTAATAAGTATAAAAGAGTGTTGCAAAATAAAGTAATATGTATAAATAAAGTTTTCAGTTTAAATGAATAGGTTGAGCTTTAGATACTTCTAACTATGCAAGCTTCTTACAGAACGTGAATCCATTTTGCATACACCTTCGCTATTTTTCTCCGATTTTTATTGAGACTTGTGAAACACCTTGGCATGCTTCTTGAAAACCTAGGGATCCGTGAAACACAGTTTGAAGAACACACAAACCTTAAGTAATACTCCTTCTAATCTTAAAACAACCTTATTACTCTATGCTGCCCTTCACGTAAAAACTAGAGTCACCTGCGTATTTTGAGAATGATGTACCATCGCACAGCTGAAAAGTCTGCTTTTTGTGGGCAAGATAACCGCGTTCCTAGTCAGCCTTAAAATATTGCAAAGTCTTGTCTTAGGTCATTGCCCTGAAAACCTTTGACACCGTGAGAACCCCTACTCACTCAAGTCGGATGGAATTTGAGGATAAATATGCCGATAGCTACGATCCAGAGCCCTTGACAAGGCAGAAAGAAGTTCAATGGAAACATTCGAAAAGGACAGATGCAATCTTCTACCTCACAAACAACAGAATTTGGACTATAATGAACTAATCAACCTTTTAATAACTTCAATATATGTATATAATGTAATTTAAAGCTGTGATGCGTAAATAAACAAATTATTTAAATTAATAAATATCATGCTACCATCATTTTTCTGAAATGTCATAGCAGCTTCGATAATCGCAGTTTTTTCTTGCCTTTACGGGTTCTTCCACCCTGTAAAACATTTCCAAGATTCTATATTCCTGAAAAGGATTTTCGCATCTATTTCTTTAATGGCAACTAACCGTCAGGGAATGTAGAGTACTCCAGTTTTTCTGGAAGAACACAAATATGTTTCTCTTGCTTACTTGTGTCTGTGCATCTGGAATTGAACATTTAAAGGAGATATTTTTCACTCTTTTTTCAGGTTTTTAGTAAGCCTCCATTCGTTCGGGTAAATCAATTCTAAATATTAAGAATAGCTCCCGATATGTAAAATATCGGTATCCCGAAAAATTGTTTAACAAGATACAATGTTTTTTTTGAGGAATTTATTTTGTTATCGGCTAAGACTTTTCTATGACAGAAGAACGTAGATATATGGTACATCCAAAAGAAAAGAAAAGCACAAAAGTGGAATTGAGTATAAATTCTATCAGCGGCAATCACAAATGTAGAATTGGAATGGATCTGAGCTGCAACATGTGAAATAAACTTGTATAGAATCCAGATAAACTATTCTGAAGAGAGATTCATTTATAAACACAAACGCGTTATTAATGTATTTTAAAGATGTGAAATCTCTAGTTTCCTCGTAAAAATAAGTTTAAAATACATTTTAAAAAGACACTCATTCAAAGAACTCTGTTTATGTATAGTCCCACTCAGCCTTATTGAGTTTCTAATACTCAGTATAACAAGAACATAATAATGTAAATTATTTCTATATTTTAAATGTGGTATAAAGGAAACAATAACAGTATATCAGAACGTTCTACACAGATCATAGTTACTTAATGTAAGAACTTTAAATTCAAATAAATAAATTTCGTATAAAATAATAAATTTTGTTTCTAAGAAAAAGTTATGGTTAAATTCAGTATGATGTAAAAATACTTTAAAAGTATACTTAGTTATGAAAAATTTCAATGTGTAAATCGGACTTTTTTAATGATTAAACCTATTTAACTTTCAATATATGATAATTGCTTCTCACTGTTAGATAAATATATCTTCAATTGCATATTCCAAAGAATATTAAATAAAGCGTTATTATAGTAATAATGCTAGTTATTTGTAGTCGTTATTGAGAGAATCTTTATGTTAAATTACCCAAACCATTCTTGGATTCGAAAAAGTACCTAATAAAACTTACCATCTAGAATAAAAATTTATTTTTTAACCTCTTAATATGCCACAGCATATTTCTAAATATAGATAAATTTATTTTAGTTTGCATGAAAAAAAAACGTTTCTTTTTAAGAATGTGTGTGTAAAAAAATAAACCAAAATGAAAGTGTTCGTGCGTTTTTCCATTTTTAGAAATTTAGTGATAAGTATTATATTAATTGCACTTATAATGCCTTATATTTTCCTACTGCATTCCACGCGAAAACGTTATTATATAGTAAAAAATGCTAGTTATTAATAGTCTTTATTGAGAATCTATGTCAAATTACCCAAACCATTCTTGGATTCGAAAAAAAAAACTACCTTATAAAATTTACCAACTAAAATAAATATTTTTTTAACCTTTTAATATCCCAAAGCTTATTTCTAAATACAGATCAATCCATTTTCAATTTCTTGAAAACTAGCTTTTCTTTTTAAGAATTTGTGTAAAAGAAAATAAACCCAAATGAAATTTTTGGTGCGTTTTTCCATTCTTAGATATTTATCGATAAATATTACATCAATTACATTTATAATGCATTATTTTCCTACTTCATTCCATGAAAGAAAAATACATCAGTTCAACTGAAAAAGGGTAACGCATCCATTACCTAAATCGAAATTTCTACTTAAAACGAATTCCACGAAAAGCAAGTTCTAAGATATTTCTCGAACGTAGAATTGAAAAACATTTTTTTAATGAAAGTATGATCCATCGTTATTATTAGATTATCTGTAAAAAAAATATTAAATCAACATGTTTCTTTCTTTTCTTATTTTAAAATTTTCTCAATCAAAAATATGCCAAAAATAAAACCTTAATTTTAAACGATTTTACATTTTTTGAATAAGTTTTCAAACAATGGAAAAAAATCAGATACAACTTTTCAATAAAAAATTTAACAAAATGATTGAGATTATGTACCAAAAAGAAGGGTTTTTTTCAGAGCAAAACCTAATAAATGACTATATATTGATAAAAATATTGTATAAATTTTTTATAAAGTTTCACTCTAAATTTTCAAGAAATCCTATGGTTTACATTTAAAACAGATTGTTCAAACATGAAAAAATAATTGTATTTAAGAAATATATCTCAGCATAATAAAATATCTGATAATATATATTTATTCAGTCTTGTAACTTAAATTTTTACATTTATTTTTTTGTTTAGGTTTTAGACGTTTATTACTCTTACAATTAAAATTCGTTTATAGAAAACGGGAAGAAAATTTGCTGTTTCAATATACACTGCTGGCCACCGTAAGTGCAACACCCTGAAGGAAGAATGCAAATAACATGAAATTTACAACATGCATTAGCGGAGGTGAGATATGCAAATGATTAGAATATCAGCGCAGATACACATCACGCGCGCCTTTGGCGCCACCTCAAAGCGCAATTTAAGGCTTGGAGATTTCGACGATTTCAAGTTTGGCAATTGTGTTTTTTTTTTGTGTTTTTTTTTTCAAAAAAACGATCAGTTATGTGTCTTAGAAAATCGCGATCAGCTTTTGATCAAGTATACGTGTTCGACAGAGGAATGATAGTGGTCTGCAGAGATTGTGGATTATCTTTCACGGAAATCGGTAGTCGTCTTAGACGAAACTAAACAACTGTAATGCGGATATGTCACAGTTGGATGCAGGAGGGTACGACGGACCAACGTGGTCAATCGCATTCAGCTCAGTGCACCACTTCACGTGATGACAGGCAAATTGTGCGCATGGCAGTGACGGATCGCTAAGTCACATCACGAGCTATAGCACAGCACATTGAGTCTGTAACGCGTCATTCAGTGTCTACGCGCACCATTCGACGCAGTTTACAGCAGAGTGGTCTGTCCACATGACGTCTATTGCTTGATCTACCCTTGACGCAGAACCACAGACGTCTCTGCCACCAATGCTGCGATGAAAGAAGGATGTGGGTGGCAGAATAGAATGAAGTTATCTTTACTGGCGTGTCACACATCTATCTGCAGCACCACGATGGTCGGATTCAAGTCTGGAGACACCGTGGAGAGAGGATGCTGAACTGCGTTATGCACCGCCACACTGGCCCTGCAACGGGTATGATGGTATGGGGTGGTATTGGATATCACTCTCACACTCCTCTAGTAGGCATTGCTGGTACTTTAAACAACCAGCGCTACATCTCCGAGGTGTTGGAGCCAGTTGTCCTTCCTTACCTTCAGCGCTTGCCCACAGCTATATTTAAACATGATAATGCGCGACCGAACTTGGCACGCATTGTCCAAAGCTTTTCGTCAATTACCTCATTGAATTGCTTCCCCTGGCTGGCTCGCTTTCAAGATATTTCGCAGATAGTAAACATGTGGTCCATTGTTGCTCAACGATTGATCCAGATTACACCACCAGCTGCCACATCGGATCAACGTTGGCAACGTGTGGAAGCTGCTTGGTCTGCTGTACCCCAAGAACACATCCAAAGTCTCTTTAAATCAATGCCAAGACGTGTGGCAGTGGTGATCTCTAACAATGGCGGCTACACTGGCTACTGATTCTGGCAGGAACCACACTTCATAGACCTCAATCTGCCAAAAAACAGCATCATTTCTTATTTACAAAACATCCTAAAAACTCAATCGTAAAACACAGAAAAAATATTTCATGTATTACATCGAAATACACGGATTAAATGAACTTGCGACTAAAATTCTCGATTAAAAAAATTACAAGACATGTTCCTTCCAGTAAAGCCATAAAATGTATTTTGTCAATAGTAATACATTCACGTTATAAAAAGCGTTAGGTAATACATGAGAATACAATACAGAAGTAATATTCCATCAAAATTATAAGTCTAATCTTCTAGGATTAAGTCCATGATTGCAGATATGATGAATTAAATAACATAAACCTATAATCACTTTGTTGACTTGTCCGCATATCTTCTTTAACTTCTGAATATGAAAGTGATGATTTATGTATGAAGACCATCTAAATTTTTTAAAAATACAAACATTCTTGAGTTTAAACAGAGTGTACATTTTTAATAAAGATCTGTAAAAGTAGTTAGATCTGAGTACCTAGGGCTCCGGGCAACACAGTTTGAAAATGACTGGATTTTGAGAGTGGGTTACCTTCATACAGCTGAAAAAACGGCTTCTTTTTGCGGATAGGATAATCGAGTTCCTATGCACGCGTGCACCCTTAAAATACTGCGAGGTTTTGTCTAAGGTCATCACCCAGGAACCCCTTCACACGATGAAAACCCCTACTCTTCCAAGAAGCCGGATGAAATTTCAGGATAAACAGACCGACCGCGACGATCCCGAGTCCCTAAGAGGGCAGAAAGAAGTCCGATGACAACCTATGAACTGGACAGATGTAATCTCCTTCCTCACAGACAACAGAATATGGACTATAATGAACTAACCAACCTTTTAATAACTTCATTGCATATACTGTAATTAATAGCTGCGACGCGTAAATAAACAAATTATTTTTAAATTATTAAATACCATTCTACAATTATTTTTATCAAAACGTCCGAGCAGCTTCAATAATCCCAGGTTTTTCTCTCTCTCTTGCCTTTTCCCACTCCTCCACCCCGTAAAACATTTAATGTATTCCAGAAAAGGTTTTCACATCAGGTTTCTTATCAGCAACTAACCCTCAGCAAATGTATGCTTTTCGAGTCTTTCTGGAAAAAAAAATATTTTCTCTCGCTTACTTGTACCTGTGCAACTGGAATTGAACATTCAAAGGAGAGTTTTTTCAATCATTTTTTCGGTAAGCCTCCATTCGTTCCGGTAAATCAATCCTAAATTTGTAGAATAGCTCCCAAGGTGTAAAATTATCGGCATCCCGAAAACTTGTTTAACTAGATAGAATGTTTTGTTGGAGGAATTTATTCTTTTATCAGAGAGAGAGCTAAGACTTATCTATGAGAGAGAACACCAGAGGAAAATATAATCCGCCGAAGCCCAAAACTTTAATTTAGTATAAGTTCTATTAGCTGCAATCACGAATGTGTAGAATTGAAGTGGATCTGTGCTTCAGCATGTGAAATAAAATTGCTTAGAATCCAGATAAACTGTTCAGTAGACAGACTCATTTTTAATGTGTTTTTTGAAATATATCGAATCACTAGTTTTCTCGTAAAAATAAGCTAAAAATACATTTAAGAAAGACACACATTCAAAGGACTCTGTTTATGTATAGTCATTCAGCCTTATTCAGTCTCTAATACACAGTTAAATAAGATCATAATAACGTAAATCAGCACTTCTCAAACTGTGGGGCGTTATAACTCTACAAAGGAGGCGCGAGCAAAATGTAGAGTCAACAAAAATTATTTCAAAAAATTATTAATTTTTTGAAAATAAAACAAACAAAATTCATTAAGTCATAATAAAAAAATACATTTACACTTATATAATACACTTATACATGTATCAGTGCTGCAGTATGTACTCTCTTTATAATCATCTAAACAATACTAAGCTAAGAACATGTTAAAAATAAATACCAGTGGGTGGTTATATAAAAAATTAACTCTTATCCGGATCACGTACAGCTTATAATTAATCCCACTGCTCATTTACTCCCAGATGCCACTATTGCACGCATGTGTATTTGGGGGAGGGAGAAAGGGAAAATATAAGAAAATCCTCTGAAATAGGTAAATTCTTCTCAAACAAAGTTAAAGTCATCTTATAGCATTCCAAAGTCTTCGGAATAATTGTATGGATAGTAGTGAACAGATTTCGGATAGGCGTATATACACGTCCGGGGCAATTTACACACTGGCTGAGTTAGACGTTTATATACGTCGGTGGTGAAGAGGTTAAAGTCGTATTGTAGTTTTAGAGTCAAAGTATCGTATTATTGAATTCAATACATAGTTATTGTATGGAGGGGGGCGTGATGAAAATTGTGATTCAATATTGGGTCGCAAGTATTGAAAGTTTGAGAAGCACTGACGTAAATGGTTTCGATGTTTTAAACGTGGTATAAAGGAAACAATAGAATATCGGAACGTTCTACCAATATAATATTTATTTAATAGTCATTTTATATATTTTAATTAAATTTTTTTCTTTGGCAAAAAAGTTTTCATTAAAGTCAATACTATGCAAGAACATTTTTAAGATTTTCTTAGAGATGAAAAATTTTCAATGTACAAATCAAACATTTTTAATGTTCAAACTTATTTATCTTTGGATATACCGATAATTGTTTCTCACTGTCAGATAAATATTTTTAATTCCATGTTTCAAAGAATATTAAGTAAAAAGTTAGTATCTATTAATAATGCAAGCTATTTGTAGGCGTTATTGAGAATATATATCAAATTACCCCCGAACCATTCTTGGATACAAATAGAAAAAAAAATACCTTATTTAACTTACCATCTAAAAAAAACAATTATTATACTTTTTTTAACCTTTTAATATCCTAAAGAATATCTCTAAATACCGATAAAATAATTTTAGTTTTCATGAAAAAACCCTTCTTTTTAAGAATTTGTGTAAAAGAAAATAAACCGAAATGAAATTTTTGGTGCGTTTTTCCATTTTTAGAAACTTAGCGACAATTATGTTAAGAGCATTTATAATGCACTATTTTCCTACTTCATACGATGAAGAAAAAGAAATGGAATTTTCCAGTTTTCCTAAAAAAGATAGACGCAACCATTACATAAATTTAAATTTCTACTTAAAACGAATTCCTCGAAAAACAATTTCTAAGATTATTCTCGAACACAGTATTTGAAAACTTCCTAAATAATAATGATCCATTGTTCTTATTTAAAGGTTAACTGTAAAAAGTAGTAAATCAACATGTTTATTTATTTTCTTTTTAAAATTTTCTTAATCAGGAAGACGACAAAAATTAAAACTGTAATTTTTCTAACGAATTTACATTTTTTAAAAATTTTTTAAAAACTGGAAAAAAAATCAGATATAATTTTTCAATAAAAAAACCCCCTTATATATTATTCTGACAAAAAAATTGTATAATATTTAAATATAACAACCAATTTTAAATTTACACGAAATCTTAATGGTTTACATTTAAAACACATTGTTTAAAGCGGAAAAAAATATTTGTACTTGAGAAATATTATGGCATAAGAAAAAGTATCTGATAGTCTGTATATTCAAATTTGTAATTTAAATTTCAAAATTTATTTTATTTAGCTTTTAGACGCATATTACTCTTATATTTAAAGTTCGTTTACATAACAGAAAGAAGGTTGAATCCTAGGAGGACCCACTTTTGGTCGCCAGATTTTTTTGTCGCCAAATTTTGAGCGATAAAGGTTACAACATGGTAACCCTTCCATTTCATCCAAAAATTTGGATTTTCAAATCACCTAAAAAATGGCAACCCTAAAAGTACAACGTTTTTCGCCTTTTCCGAAAAAACGTCATTTTGACATTTGACTTCGTTTGAGACTCCACCGGTTGTTGTTAAGAATGGCGTGTGAAAGGAAATTAATTGAAAGTGAGGCTACGACAGGTTTCTTTGTGCTCCTGGGCACAAAGGGGAAGAAAGACATTAGAATGGTGTATGAAAGCTAATTTAATTGCTTCTCGTTATGAATGTCCGAGGTTTAAAAAATATGCGTTTGTAAGAACGAAAGGGAACGGTTGGCGGCTACGAATGGCGTTGCCGCAACCAGTCGAAAGATAATCGCCACGACGTTGTTCGGAGTGTGAGGAAGGGCACTTGGTTTAGCGAAAGCAAACTTGCTATAATAATTATCTTGCGTTTGACCAGATATTGGTTTGGCAAGAGCATGAATGCGTTCGTGGTGAATGACTTGAAAGTTAATAAGAATAGGTCACAAGTTGGTGGATGACAATTTTCATGAATTCCTTGCATCCATCGCAAGGATGTATCCACCAACGGAACATGACGAAATGCAAGCGTAAGGTAAGTGCCTTTTAAAATTTTTTAAAATGATTGATTTCATGTATTTCTTCAATTTTAAATTTGCGAAACGCCCCTTTCGTCCTTTTCAAAAATGTAAATCATGTTGTACACACTGGTTTTAGAATGCGTTTTTAAAATGAATTTCATTGCTTTCTCCGTTTTTTTCTTTATATAATGATTAATTTAATGTATTGATTCGTTTTCATCTTTGCGAAACGCCCATTTCATCCCCCGCTGACGCATGCGCTTCCCAAGAGTTTTTCGTCATTGACGCCTTTTTGAAAACCTTCAATTTGGCGCTTTTTGGCGAAAAATTTTGGGCGCCAAAAACAGCAGTGGGTCCTTCTAGGATTTTACCCAGAAAGAAAATTTACTATTATATATATTTCAATTTAAATACATACAAGTAAAATATAGCGAAAATTATATATATTTTCACATTCAAATAAATTTCGGAAAACGAATTAAAAATATTAGTTTAAAATATCTTAATTTGTCATTTTCAATAGAATTTACATAAATCGCCCCCAAAAGCCCTATTTTTAATTTACAAAGCCTCTTAAAAATTCACTCGTAAAACACAGAATTATTTCAAGTATTCCATCGAAATTAACGAAATAAATGAACCTGTGAATAAAATGCTCCATTTAAAAACTTACGAAAAATGTTCCTTCAAGTAAAGATAATATTTATTTTTCAAAAGTAATACATTCATGTCCTCAAAAGCGTTAGGTTATACACGAGAATACAATACTGAAGTAAAAATCCATCTCAAAAGTACACTCTGTCGCAAAAAATATATGCACCCAGAAGAAATCAAGCTACAATCACGAAACTCGGCAAGAATGTAGTCTGGTAAGAGATATGCAAATGATTAAAATTTCGAAGCCAATGAGACAAGGCTAAGTGTGCTATGCGCATATTAGTTGCGCAACTGGGAGAGTTTAAAAGCATGAGTACGAGCGCCGTACGGCTATCCAAACGAATCTGATGACTTTGATAGACGATATTGAGACTTAGGATGCCTCTAAGACGTAACCGGCGGCAGTACGAGCAGCTGACGGACTTTGATAGGGGCCGTATAATAGGTCTCAGAGAAGCAGGTTGGTCGAATAGACGTATCGGCCGCCACCTCGGTCGGAGCGATATGGTAGTTGCTCGGTGTTGGCAACAGTGGATCACAGAAGGTAGAGTGTACCGTCGCGGAGGGTCAGGACGTCCCAGGAACACAAATGATCGCGAGGATCGTGCAATCAGAAGAGTGGCCACTTCGGCACCAACAACGTCGCTAGCATCGATTCAACGCCACTTACCTCCTTCCAGACATCCAGTGCCATCAAGAGAAACCATAAGGAGACGACTGACCGAAGTTGGCTTGAGGAGCCGACGTACGCTAAGACGCTTACCACTGACCCCACATCATAGGCAGTGTTGACTGGATTTTGCCGACCTCGGGCAACTTGGAGTGTGACAGACTGGAGACGTGTCATCTTCAGTGATGAATCCCGATTCAGTCTCAGTGATGATGACCACCGCACACGTGTCTGGAGGCGCACCGGCCAGCGGTCCGATCCGGCATTTATTGTCGAGCGGCATACAGCAATTTCACAAGGTGTGACAGTGTAGGGAGCAATTTCTTGGGACACACGATCATCTTTAGTGGTCCTTCAAGGCACTTTGACAGCTCGCAGATACGTGGACGATATTTTAACGCCGATTGTGCTACCCATGCTATCAAGTCGCCCAGGTGCCATTTATCAACAGGATAATGCTCGTCCACATACTGCACGACTCTCCCAACAATGTCTTCAAGGATATGACGTCCTACCATGGCCTGCCAGGTCACCAGATCTTTCGCCAATAGAGCATGTCTGGACGCGCTGGGAAGGCAACTGCAGCCGTCCTGAGATACAGGAGAATTAACTGCGCAGATGCAAAGACTATGGTAGGATCTTCCACAGGGGGTCATAAGTGATCTAATTGAATCGATGCCACGCCGAATTTCGGCTTGTATAGCTGCCAGAGGTGGCTTTACTACTTACTGATTTTTAACCTTTTGCAAGCTGTAACCGCTTAATAAAATGATATTTTGTTCTGAATTTTTAATCATTTGTTTATTTTCATATACACTACATGCATACCAAATTTCGTGAATGTAGCTCAATTTCTTCTGGGTGCATATATTTTTTTTTTGCGACAGAGTGTATTTGTCTAATCTTCTAGATTTAAGTCCATCATTCTTCTGTCTAGCACTTCTGTCAAAAGAAATAGCTAAAAATTATAATCACTTTTTCGGACTTTCCCCATGACTGCTTATAACTTCTTTAACTGATGATTTATGTTTGAAGACCATCTAAAAATTTTTTTTAAAAATAAAAACATTCTGAACTTTAAACAGAGCGTACATTATAGTATAAATTTCTAACTATAAAGGTAGTTAGATCTGAAGCTACAAAAATTAAGCTTTGCAGTTGACATGAATATTTAGATGTTGTTACCATTGTGATAGAAAATGTTATTGCACACCTCACAAACATGATTCTTTATATTTGGTATGAATGCGCAAATGCCTTTTTAAAGTACTACTTTGGGAGAAAGCTTTGTTGCATATTTCACAGCTGTGAGGCTTTTCCTTGGTATGAATACGTAGATGTTTTCTTAAATTGCCAGTATCAGAAAAACGCTTGTTGCATAATTCACAAATGTGAGGCTTTTCCTTCGTATGAATACGCAAATGCTGTTTTAAAGTATCATTTCGCGAGAAAGCTTTGTTGCATATTTCACAGCTGTAAGGCTTTTCCTTGGTATGAATACGCAAATGTTCCTTTAAAGTACTGCTCCGTGAGAAAGATTTGTTGCACATTTCACAAACATGGGGCTTTTCCTTGGTATGAATAAGCAAGTGATGTTTTAAAGTATCACTTCGTGAGAAAACTTTGTTGCATATTTCATAACTGTGAGGCTTTTCCTTCGTATGAATACGTAGATGTTTTCTTAAATTGCTACTATCAGAAAAACGCTTGTTGCATAATTCACAAATGTGAGGCTTTTCCTTGGTATGAATGTGCAAATGTGTTTTTAAATTACTACTTCGGGAGAAAGCTTTGTTGCATATTTCACAGCTGTGCGGCTTTTCCTTGGTATGAATACGCAAATGCTGTTTTAAAGTATCCCTTCGTGAGAAAACTTTGTTGCATATTTAACAAATGTGAGGCTTTTCCTTGGTATGAATACGCAAATGTTCCTTTAAAGTACTGCTCTGGGAGAAAGATTTGTTGCACATTTCACAAACATGGGGCTTTTCCTTGGTATGAATAAGCCAATGCTGTTTTAAAGTATCACTTCGTGAGAAAACTTTGTTGCATATTTCACAACTGTGAGGCTTTTCCTTGGTATGAATACGTAAATGTTTTCTTAAATTGCTTCTATCAGAAAAACGCTTGTTGCATAATTCACACAAATGTGAGGCCTATCCTTGGTAGGAATGTGCAAATGAGTTTTTAAAGTACTACTTCGGGAGAAAGCGTTGTTGCATATTTCACAACTGTGAGGCTTTTCCTTGGTATAAATACGTAGATGTTTTCTTAAACTGCTACTATCAGAAAACGCTTGTTGCAAAATTCACAACTGTGAGGCCTATCCTTGGTATGAATGTGCAAATGTGTTTTAAAGTACTACTTCGGGAGAAAGCTTTGTTGCAAAATTCACAAATGTGAGGTTTTTCCTTGGTATGAATACGTAGATGTTTTCTTAAATTGTCAGTATCAGAAAAATGAGCGTTGCATACTTCACAAATGTGAGGTTTTTCCTTGGTATGGATAAGTAGATGTCTTCTTAAAAAAGAAGCTCGAAAGAAAGCCTTGTGGCAAATTGGGCAAGTTTGGGTCTTTTCATTGGCATGAGTAATTAGATGTGTTTTTAAGTCACAATTGTATGAGTATGTCAGCTTACATATTTCACAAACAAAATGCTTTTCGTTAGTATGAAGGAGCAAATGTGCTCTCAAGTCAACATCTTGAGTGAGAGTCACGTGACATATGTTACAATAATGAGGTTTTTCATCGGAAAGCATATCCACGAGTTGACTCAACATGCCATTTTGAGGAAAAGCCATGTTTCTAATTTGAAGATGAAAGCTTCCCGTGTTGTTCTATCCGGTTAATCCTTATTTGACATAAAGAAAAGAAACAAATGTCAGATGAAATCGCTTTATATGTGAATAGCAGTTTAGAATTATATTTTCGTGTTAATTACCTTCATTTCAACGCAGTACTGAACTCGAAAATCCAGAGTTTTTACTTTCTTTTAAAACTAAAGCCTAAAAAGTGAAATCCTTGTGAATATTACAGCTTTAAAAGTATTAAAGACGTCTCGTACGTTTTTTCTTCTTCAGTTTTCTCAAAAAAATGAGATTTTTTTAATGGCACGTGTGTAAAAGCACAATCAAAATCTGAAATATATTTACTTAGTATAGAAAATTATACACTATTGAATTTGTTTTGATTTCCAAAAGTGTCACCCTTAGAAAGCACACGAGGGCTTTCCTTCGCTGTATTTTGTTATTTCAATACGCATTCGTTATGAGGATTAAATCTGAGCCAGCCCCCTTCTTCCCACGCCGCGCCACTGGCAAGAGTTTCAGTTACGACACATTTCACGTGCATCAGCCCTCTACATGGCGAGTTTTCAGTGGCACTTGCCACGAACTCATGACACGCCGACGACGAGTACATGACCACTAAGTTACCGCGACCACCAGATTTTAATGAAATGGAAAGAGATATTTACAGTTATATCGAGGTTTGTTGAGGGACAGTAAAAATATGTATATGTAGACACTAATATTGTTAACAAACACCAATCTTTCCTTGATCAAAAAATAAATCCAATTAGGTGTCTATTGTTTCGTCCTAAGATAATGTTAACTAAGCAGAATATATCAATTTATAAAAATATGCTCCAAAACGGAGGGCATTATATCCTGCATAAATATAATAAGAAAGGTAGCAAATTCTTTATTGGCTGGATCCTTCAGATTAAAAAGGATTCAAATTTAACTTCATTGATTCTTTTCGATAGAAGAATGGCACATGAGATGAAAACGCAGTCGATTGTTTTGTCGCCACCCACCGATTCCGAACCACATATTCAATGTCAAGATTAGGGCCGGCCCTATCAGTTTTTCCGCTCCTCTCTCTCAAAAGCAAAAATTTATACTTAAAAGAGATAAATTGTTTACATAGACTTACACCAACAAACAAAATCATTCTTGTGAAAATAAGGAATATATATATACTAAATCTTAAAAAATACAAAATAATTTGAATTTAGGCCATATTTACTTGTTATTATTTCAAACGAGTTAAATGTAAGATAAGAAATCATTCATATCATCCGACCAATTTCTTCGAAAAAGAGTCTACTGATGGTGAGGATTGCAAGCGTTATAGTGTGATTGGAAGTATTCACAGTCAAGATTAAAATAAAACATCTCCTGTGGCCTTCTATCTACTAAAAACTCTTATTAACCCTGTCCCTTTTTGGATAGCTAACACCGGACGTCGTATGAGTGAAGAGAATGTCCATTGTGACCCTACTCCTTGATTGGGGGAAGTTACTATTGAAAAATATGAAATTTCCTTATGTAACATATACTCCAGCATTGAATCCTTCGAGTTTAAATGCATAGGAGGACTAACATTAAACATACAGGGTACCAAATAAGGAAATTAGATACGTTAGATGAAATACCAAATTGGCACCCCATAATATTTCAAAAAATATTTTGTAACAGAAATGTTTTGCAACAGAAAAAAATATTTTCAAGATTCAATCCAAATGCCGCCCTTAAAATTCCCCTCCCTCGGGCATGGGTCTGGTTTATGCGGCCTAGAGCCGCCCCTGCGTCGACTCACAGGTGTTGGCAGACGAAAGGATGGTCTCTCATTAAATGTTTCGAAATGGCAAAAGAACCATCGAATTATTATGGGAGCAAGAATAGTCTTTCGACGGAAATTAACCAATCCATGGATTATATATGTATAATTCAGCTCCATATTTCATGTCGCTCTTTCCTAATATTCAGAATTTGTCGTCTAGAGTGATTAAAACTGGGATTATGTGCGTGTGTGTTGATTCGATGGAATTAAACAACACATTTCGAATTGTATATCATTTATGTCGTGAATTCTTTCTTTATTTATTTGTATTATATTTTTTATTTACATTAGTATTTTTTACATTGTTTATATGCATTAGTATTTTTTACATTGTTTATATGCATTAGTATTTTTTACATTGTTTATTTGCATTAGTATTTTTACATTGTTTATTTGCATTAGTATTTTTTACATTGTTTATTTACATTAGTATTATTTACATTGTTTATTTATATTAGTATTATTTACATTGTTTATTTCATTATTAGTACCTTCCTTGGACTAATAGTTGTTACGAGATATGTTACCAACATACCTAGGGAACTTTATAGTAAATTAAAATCAAATAAAATAGATCTCTTGTTATATTCTGTATTAGATTAAGGTATCCGACTACGTTCAGAACCGTGATTTCAAAAAAACGCATGAATGGATAATTTTCATGATATTTAGTGTCAATCAGATTAAAATACATGTATAAAACTGTTTTAAGAACATTTTGACAAAAAATTATTTAAATATAATATTTAGGGAAAAATACACTTAGAAAAATCTTTTTTCCACATGTTCTCCTTTTGTGAAAAATGGTTCTATTATAATAATATTTTGCCTTTACACAGCTCAGACCTCTCTACAGAGGCTCGACTAGAATGTTTGAAAAACTCACATTATTTTCAGAGCTACCACCAATTTAAATCCTTATTGGCGTTTTTTTTCTTCAAATTGCTCCCCTCTGTTGAAGTAAAATATGAATAAACCCACTTCTAAGTTATGTATTTGAAAAATTCCAGATGAGAATCTGTAGAGAGGTTTGAGCTATATACAGACAAAATATTATTATAATAGAACCATTTTTACAAAAGGAGAATATTTGGAAAAAAGGATTATTCTATGTTAAGTTTTTGCCAAAATATTGTATTTAAATAAATTTTTTTGTCAAAATGTCCTTAAAAGAATTTTGTGCATATATTCTAATCTAAGTGACACTAAATATCATGAAAATTATCTATTTATGCGCTTTTGAAAAACTCGGTTCCGAACGTAGCCAGATACCTTAAAATGATTTAAACAGTCTTTGTCGCCCAACCGTTATAGTGGGTAGCGACGCTGGCTGCTGGGAAGTAGGTGCTGGGTTCGATTCCCGGAGATGGCATAGATGCTTGTAAATATATAGTGGCATGATTGTACTCTAAATAACCAGAAAGCCCCACGTGCTCTTGTGAGGTTTGTGGAAGGGGAAATGATGTGGGCGATCACTGACTACCCCCAGGGTGTTCTGCTTCAAAGTTGTGATGTAATCGAACCAAAACGTACTGTCACCTGCATTGTGCTGAAGCCTAACGACAAGCGTGCAAACTTACCCTTTGCCAAGAGGAGTTTTTGGGCCTTGATCTGACGTTTTTGTCGATCATGCGGCATAAGTAACAACAACATAACTGTCATCGTTCAAAATGCTTTAGGGTGCCGTGATGTGGAAATTTGGAGAGTGGAGTTTAGCTCTTGTGTCGTTCTCGTCAATTGACTATGGCTCAAATTTAGGGGTTCCGTCACAATTGCATAGTGAAGCTTATTTTACAGAAGTAAATATAATAAAAAAATCAGCTTAAATTAACAATTTAAAACAGTTTTATTCAGTTGAAGAAACATCAAAATAAACGTGTCTCATAACAAAGCAATAACGAAAGTATTTTAAAAGAGTATTTATATGAGACTTTTTCCAATAAAGAATTTTACTGAGGGGTATTTGCTTTTCTTTTAAAAGAAACTTCTGTCACCTCTTCCATCTTTTTAGATGCATTATGAAAATAAATAATACGCATCAAGAGAGAGAAATTCGGCGAAGTCTGCTAACGAACGAAATACGGATTTTGGTACAGGACTTATATAAATCCTGTTTCTAGACAAGTTACATTCAAACAGATACACGCTTATGCATTAGGCGTGCAAGATTTGCATCTCTGTTTGGAAGAAGTATTTTTTTTTACATTTTGTTCAATTTGTTTTAGAAATTCGTTAAAATATGCAAAATTTCTTTTGAACACCCATGCAGTAAAGTTATATATTGAATCATATCCTGCTGCAAAAAAAACTGTTTCATTGAATACATAAACAATTTCGTAATCAAAACTGTTACGTTATTTTAGTACAACTTCCTTTAACAGGAATTTTTTTACCCGATTACACTACTAAAAAACTTTTTGAGAAAAATTTACCACAGAACGTAGGAAATCTGCATTATTATAGAATGTAAAAGGCATTTTCTATATTAAATATATGATGGAAAGCACTTTTGATCCTCTCGTGAAACATTAAATAAAATAATCCCCAGTACTTAGGCTATCAAGGAACATTTAACCAATAATAAAAATGGAGGCAAAACAAAAAACCTTTGCTTTTTTAAATTGCATAGTGAGCATTATTTTCTCAATAATTGTAGCATTAAGATACAACTGAAACATGGTATGTGTACTAAATGTTTCGTTAATGGAGTACTAAAAATATTACCAACCTTTTAAAAAATGTCTTTTAAATATGTGTGTAATACAAACATGTGCCCAAGAAATCAGAATATATATATTTCTAGAATAATATTATAAATAAAATTAAAAATAATGTAAAATACAAGCTAATGAGATTACAATAAAAATCAAAGTTTTTTTTTAATTGCAGGAATAATAAAATAAACAGAAGTAACATGATTTGTGTCATCATACATGTTAGAGCAATTATTTCGTAATTTAGTATTTTTCAATCAAGTAAATTGAAAAAAAAATTGAAATGCATTTCAAAAATTCCAAAATTAACCGCTTGATTTGTGCTGCGTTCGATTGAAAATTTCGAAAACGAATAAAACATAAATGTAAGTAAAACGAATTTTAAAAAATATACCTGATTAATTAAATAAATCAAGAATCTGTTTTCTTTATGAGAAACATGATTATGACGCAAAGTTTATGTGAAAGGATACAATAGATCATGCACGTTTGTGTAAAATGTCAGTGAGAAGAATGTGTGTGAACGCACATATCACTTATTTTTAAATATCTCTTGAAAAATAGAAATTTCATCTTTGAGTGTAATCCTTGAGTAAAGAGATATTATTTCAACAAATTAAATAAAATATTATCTTGTTTTATTTTACTGAACGAATTTAAAAAAGAAAATGGCCCATCTGAGATCTAAACAAGCCGAATAATGCTCCATATCGTGGCGCCCTCTTTGAAAGTCGTTCGAAAGTAAACGAGTTGTCAAAATGGTTTGATTTCATGAGAGAGCATTTGTCTAATACAGGGGTCTACAATTCACGGCTCTTTGCGAAGAAGGTTCTGGCACTTCAATCTGTATGAATTACCTTGCCTATATGGATTATTAAAGTATTATGTTTGCTAATTTTTTTTCATTATAATTATTTAGTGAAAAAATTGCTGGTGTGTGTATATACATTGAAATATTTGACTGGCTTAAAATTGCTACTATATTGAAAACAATTGAAGGGACAAATTGCTTTTCTGCAATGAAATAAGAAGTGTCAAACCAAATAAAACCAAAATTGGCCAAAATATCATCCGATATAAAACCAATGTATGGGCAAAAAATGGGCACAACCTAAATAAAGAAATCGACAACTTGTCCAGCACAGCATCGGACGACACCCTGTAAGTTTGAGAAAAACATACCTAATAAGATATATCTACCCAAAAAATTTAAATGCAGGCATACATATACATATTTTCAATAACAGTTAATTTTTCTTTCGGATATATATTATCACCAATTCTCTCTCTCTTAGGAATGTGCGTGGATATTCTGCAACAAGATAGTTTCATCGAGTATTTAGAACTAGGTTGAATGGCTTCCACTCTTATTATGCTGGGAATTACAGGAATGTGGTTTGGTTAATATAAGTCAAGTACTTGCATATTACACCGTCGACAAATTATATTAATGAAAAGGCGTCACGGAATGCAGCCGGTGAATGGTTACTTCGGAAGTATTCTTCCCCACCCCTAAAACTAAAATGTAAACATAAAATTCTGCAAAATGAAAACTTTTTCCTTAAATGCTACTGTTTGATTGGCAATAAAACATAGAAAACTGCGAGACATTTAAAAGAGACATAAATGGTACACAAAAGGGTTAAAACTCATCATACACAGCAACAACAATAAAAAAAATTCTTATATCTTTGGGAATATATATATATATATATATATATATATATATATATATATATATTAATGAATTCTGTAGTGATTTTGAAACAGCTTATAATATTAATCAAATAAAAAATTTCATATTTGTTTTGAACAAAAAGGAAATCAAATTTATTAATGATATACTTACGATCGTATTCACCGCTAACCTAACCCAGTGATGATACCTGGAGTTAAGTAACCGGCTGTCAACCCCAGGTTAGAACTTCTATTCACAGATCTTTTTCGACCTCCAGTTACTTAACTCTCGGTTTCTTAACCTGGGTTTACTGGTCGATTCCCATTGGTCGAAATAAACCCCGTGACTTCCAGCTGGAGCTACAATTCCTATATTCGCCTCGTGCCAGCTTGTTTTTAACCTCGAGTATCGCTACCTGTTTAAAATGAATGCCAACAGAATTTGTTTTACGCAGTATGAAAAAGAGTTGGTGTTGGCTTTTTGATGAAGCCGCACTTACATATAACAGAATGTAGGGAAACAAATGCTGTTAGTAGCAAAAAAAAAATGAAGCGTATATTGAAATAACGTGGGAATTCAGTGACACTGACGGAGTGGTGAATCCGCGATTACCACAACAGATTCGTCAATGTTATTTAAATTTAAAAAAGAAAATGGCAAAGAAAAGTATAGTTTTCTCTCAAGAAAACGCAAACATAAACACTCGAAAAATCGCTTACTGCGCATGTGCCATTAAAAATAACCCTGCTGAGACCCTGGGTCAGGATTTTTTAACTAGAACCGGAGTTAAGTTATATACTTGCGATGTTGAATAGCGTTTTCGGTGAAACCCAGGTTTCCTTCCTCTAACCGGTGGTCAGATTAGCGGTGAATATGGGCGTTAGTTGCGATAATTTTAAAGACTGTCAAGTCTTACATGTTATGAAAGATTTTTGTAAAGCTGGTGTTATTTTCAGCGGGGGGTGGCAAATGGAACAAAATGTTCCACAAAATATGCTGGTTTATCAAATGATGTTTTAAATAAAATTAAACCAGTATATTTAGAACTATGCGACAAACAAATATTAAGTAAGTGCTTGCATGGACGCACGCAAAATGCCAACGAGTTTTTTAAGGGAATATTTTGGCAAAAAATACCGAAGGAAGTATTTGTATTGTTTAAAACAATTAAATTTGTGGGTTGAATGATGCTATTATACCCTTCAATGAAGGAATAGATGGGTGTCTAAAAGTTTTTAATAAGATAAATATAGAAAATCCTGGGTTGTTTACATAAACCTTACATCCTTTACAACCTTACATAAACATTTTGATAAATGCAGAATCCGTGAATCCATTCATAATGCAGATCCCAAAATAAAGAAACACGGGAAAATTTTAAGAGAACTTAAACAGAAAAAAAATAGAGTTTTGTAAGTCAAAGATGGAGAGAATTATATTATATAAATCTGGTGCATTTTAGTAATAAAGTAAGTGTTTTTCTTGTAATCAGAATAGTTTAATGTTATTTTTGTCGTTTTCTTAAAATGAGTTCTTTTCTTTTTTTTACCGCAAAACACAATATCTTAAAAAGTTTTGCTAGAATGAAATAAAAAATTTATATGTATGTTTTTTAAATACTTCTACAGGGAATATACCATTCTTAAGATTTTGTGTCGAGTAAAAATTTTTTTATATAGCAATAAAGTGACAATTACAGTAGCTATTAAAGAAAATTTCAACGTATAGAAACTCGAAACACAATAACTTCCCACGTAATGGTTATATTATCAAAATAAGAGTCTATTCTCTAGATAGAGATATATGCTATATTTTTCATTTTACAAAATGACAATATATTTATTTTATTTTCAGATATAATGTTTTGAGTCAAGTCTTATTTTTTTATAAAATACCCCTTGACAGTAAAAATGTACACTAACAAAATTTTATTGGGTATTTTTCTAATTTTAGAGACCCATAAGGTCATAAAATATGCATTTACAGGCAAAATTCAGGTTAATTCAAAAAAATTTCTTCGAAGGTGTTCGAAGAAATTACCAGAAGTGTTATATTCACTATTAAACGGGAAAAGTTATTTTCGTCTCTTAAAAAAATGCTACTTTCGAGATACAACCACGTGAGTTCAATTCATATCTTTTGTATCCCAAAAGTGTCACTCGAAATACATGCAAGGATTTCCTATTATATCGACTATCCAACTATCGTCTGCATCGATCCCACGGATTGTATGAGGGAGTGGCTGGAAAAGTTCTTATAAGGTTGCTTCACGCAAATCAATCAAAGAACGTCTTTACGAGCTTTGGGGTGGCCGCCATTATAAGGCCTTTATTCGATGTGAAAGGGGTGATAATGGAAAATATATCCTTTTCCACCCCTTAATGTTCCGCAACGCCTCAACATTCGGACCTTTTGATGGCTTCATATTCATTCGGGAATATTATCCAAGACATATACTTCCTTTCCCTTGCACTCCTCAAACAACGATATGGAATGGGGTTGAGAGAGGTTATGATTCGCAGTTGTTGCGTATCAGAGAGTTTATTATTCAAATATGAGGGAACTTGGATTTACCAGGTTTGTTTATAGTTTACAATAAATTAAGCTTTATGCAGTGTGTGGGGAGAGCGATCATATATTTATTTCGTTAATATAAGCCCTTAATGTTTTTATTCATGGTAGCTATATACTATGTTGTATCTTTACTGATTTATTTCATTTTGGATGAACGCATAAAATCGAAGAAAATATTTTTATTTCTCTAAAAAAAGATTACCAACAAATATATTTCGTGTAAACTAAAATTTCCTTTTTTATCTTATTTTTAATCTTATGTGCAACAAACAAAATATTTTTAACCTCTTTAAACCGGACATCTTTTAAATGAGGGAGGAAATGTTTGGTGGTTTGATTTCTGTAATAGTACAGTCAGAAGTATAAATGTTATGAAAAAATTAAATTTTTATAAGTAGTTTTTTTTTACGATGAGATACACATCTGTACACATCCTAACTGCAACAATAAGAAACAATTTTTCCCCTCAAGTATATTTATTTTAATGAATATCCGTTTAAAGTATAAGAAAGGCATTGCAATTAAGTTTTCAAATGGAATTCTTTCAAGCAATTGTTTAGTCGATGCTTACTATTAGTTCACACTCTCCCTCCATGTATATATATATATATATATATATATATATATATATATATATATATATATATATATATATATATATATACATCTTGTCCAAATTTTCAATCGTTAATAAAATCATCCACTCAAGTTCAAATACATTTTTTTAAACTTGTAATAAATGACACTTGATGTTAATACCGTTTTTTTCAAATAGGAATTCATCAATTACATTTAATACAACGGTTAATGTTATCAAATAACAAAGAAATAACGAACATTTTTTGGTTAAAGAGGACGTGGTACGATTTACACAAAATTTTTATTTTAAGGATTTTCAAAATTTTTTGGTAGCCTCCTATGAGAGTAAAGTATGCAAAACAGATTTTCGGCTCAGAATTTCATAAAAAGCTAGTCATTTAATTTTTTAAGGTAAAAATTTAAAATTTGTAAAGTGATTTTAAAATGCTACTCCTCCCCTACAAAAATTTACAAACAAGCATCAAATTTGATTTACAAGTACATCAAACTATGTTTAACAAAAGTTGGTATGGGTTTTATGATAACATGATTGGTATTCGTATAATATTTATTTTATTAATGCTTATTAAAAATTCCTTAAAAATGTATAAATTCAAAGTTCAATTATTTTTTTAAAAAATAAGTATTGCTTTGATTCAAAAACGCATACCAACTTTTGTTTCAAGACTATTAGTAAGAGGTAAAAAAAAAATTCAAAGCATCAGGCACAATAGAAAGAAAGCCTTTGTATTTTAAATGAAGATTAACTAGTAACTTTATCTTTCTGAGGTAAGTAAGTTTCAAGTTTTGATTTGCCATAGGGATGTGTATAAAGACAACCGTAAAGGCTAACATAATTCTGCGCATTTTAAGTCTAGATTTTTAAAATTTTGAGAGTATATAAAAAATATAAAGAATAATTTAGGATAAAAAACTAAAATAGATTTCATTTTCCTAACGATTTTACCAATTGAATCGTACCTTGTCTCCTTAAATTAATTTTTAATTAACCCTTACCTCTTTCAAGCGAAAGAGTATCTAAAGAATAATGTTGTTTCAAGACGATTTGGATATTGGCTATTTCGTAGAGAAAAACAAACAAGAATCAACTACTCGTTTGATTTATCGTAAAAATATTGTATTTAAAAATTATAAATTTCCACATTACTACACTGCAAAGCATAAATCTTTCACTGGCTCTTTTTCTCGAGGATATCTTTCGAAACGAGATAAATTGGCTTTCTTAAAAATATTTGCAAATATATATATATATTGATAAACATATAAAATTGTTAAGGATAAACATATAAATTGATACAGAAGTTGTTAGAGTGTTTCTGAAATGCTTCCTATTTACTCTTGTATCAAATCTATTATTTGATCAGAAATTGTTAGGGTAAAATCAAAAAGTATTTCAATAAAATTGAAACAAAAATGCAAAAGCAAGTCAAAACTAATTTTAAGCAGATTGATTCTGGACTAAAGTAAAAATTATTTGCCGTCATCCTGCAATTGATAAATTAATATCTAAAATAAAAATAATTTAGGATTTGTCGAAAGAAAAAATCAAACTATTAAAGTACATGATAGGTTTGTTTTCATGTCACTCTAGCGTAAACAAGGGGCTTGGGATGACTGATGAAAAGAAATCGAAATTCTCCCATTACTGTGTAAAAATGCGTAAAGCCTATTTTTTGTGATTTGAGTTTCATAAGGCTTATTATAGTCTTAATATAAAATCCAAAATTATGAGTTTTAATATTTTGATCACTTTTTTCCAATTTAAGTGCCCTTGGTCTTATAGCGCGTCCCCCCATTAAACCTTATGTTGCGGCCCACGTGAAATACTTCTGATATATATGCGGTCCGGGGGTAAAAAAGTCTGAGTATATCTGGTTTAGAGTGTACAAAGAATTAATTTGTTGGTTAACATTTGAGAGATAAACTTTTTTAAGTTCTTAGTCAAGTGAGAAGAGAGGTTTTAAAAATGCTGAATACTGTAAGCCCCGTTTACATGGAAGCCGGCATAATACCGGCAATTTCGAAATGCGGATGAAAGCCGGGATTATACCGGTATTTTTTTTACCCGTTTACATGAGAATCGGGTGCGTTTACATAAGAATCTGGTGATTGGTTGATAGATATACGTGATTATAAAATGTAAGCATGGAAACAACTAGACTTTTAGCGTGATTATCATGAAGAGGACATGTGATTATCTTTTCATTTTTTTACCGCCAAACATTTCTATGCTCTTGCACGATTAAACTATACCCGCTAAAATTTCGTATTTGACTGTACGTGGTTGCTCGATTATAGTAAAAGATGTCGACTGTCGGAAAAAAATCTCTTTTTAATATCCCGGTAAAAATTCGAGTGTTTAGTAAAAATGGATAAGAACGACATTTGTTTTCAATACCAACCATTTAGAAACCGTAGCCACAAAAAACCCAACTCCCTTTTCACTATTTTTGTGTTCACATAAGAAACTTCTAAACAGATCGAATCGGCTACTGGTACGATAAATTTTGAAAAATCGCCAGCTTGGCGCGATTTTGTGTGTTGTGTTTTGGAGTAGAAACTCTGCGATTTGGCAAGAAAAAAACTTGGCGGGATAAGGGCCGAACAATCCAATCGAATTTTGATAGATGTCTACAGGAATGGAAATTTTTATTTATTTTAGAATAAATTATATAGAGAACATACATAAAAAGATAAAATATATTTGGTTAGTTTAAATTTTTTTTTATTTGTTTTACACATCTTTAGAGTAGTTAAAAGAGATATTTCTGTATTTAATTATCTAAAATAAGAACACAAAAATCTGATATGTAATCATACCTGTCATATAAAAACAAGTATATATATATATATATATATATATATATATATATATATATATATATATATATATAATTTATACCACTTTCAAACATTAGAAATGAAAATTACCATTTGTAAAACTATACATAAAAAATCATGTAACATTTTGAAAGTCTGTATTCGCAGTACTATTTAAGTAAAAAGGTATAATTTATCGAGAATTACATTCTGAGTGTCGTAAAAAAATTAAGGCATTTAAATGTGTGTATTATAGAATATAAAATTGTGTGCATATATTGAATATTAAATTCCTGTTCTCTTGTACATGATCAAAATAAAAAGTCATTTTTAAATCCATAATTCTCTTAGTTAAAAAAAATAATTATTAAATATTTGTGTGGTATCTATTTATTATGTGAGGATTTCTTAACACATTTGTGTGTTTTCCAGAATTTGATGTAAATTTTTCTCACACAGATGTACCTTTTTTACTATGGATAACAAATATGCATTTATTGGTATTTGCACAATTAAAATGTAAAATTCAATAATTTTGGTGAATTTCCTATAAAGACTTTACACTTGTTATTGAAATATCAACATTGTGTGTTAAAGAAATCTGTGCAACCCTAGCTGAAATGTATTAAGCATAAGACTACTCTGGAATTTTTTACATAAGTATTAAAGTCTAAATGCTAATATATATTGATATTATCCTGCTAATAAATTTAAGACCTAAATAAATTTGTCGCATTGAGTTAGTTACAAATATTGACCCAAGAAGTGTACTTAAATCAGTTCTATGATATTTATGGGAAATTAGGATCATGAAACCAAATACGACTTTACATATAGACATTTTCTGTAAGATGTTAACTTTCTGAAAGCAATGGAAATATTCAGAATTTTAATTTAACCTTTTTCAACTCTCTATTTGCCCTTAAATGAATAACTTGACATTTTTGTTTACAATAATCTATATCTATAAAGAATTTAGTAAAAAAAGGTAATTTCAAAGAAATGTTTTCAAAAATAAGTGTTTCATCATCCAAAATCACTGATATTTTTGTGTAACATATGCTTACGGGACAAATTTGGGGTGCTTGTATTGTATAATATTGACCAATGTCTTAAAATAAAAAAAACGCCAAATGCTGCGATATACAGCCAATAGTAGAAACTGTCCCTGATCACGTTTGCACACAGTAACAATAATAGTGATGTAATTGTTTTTTTAAATTTGTTATGTCTTTTTGCTTGGCGAAATTAGTCGGCAGTTTAATGCATGTTCCAAAATTTGTGGAATGGTACGAGTACTGATTTAGCATTTCTTAGAGAGACTTTGAAGTAATTTAATATTTTGCTCATGTGTAATTTGGGAAACTGAGAAGTTTCATGAAATTTAGGAATGCCCTGGTAAAAGAATCTGGCTTATCATTAGTACACATGGTGATTAATTTATTAATGATAAACTTTGGTAACTTATCGAATTAATAATGATTTTTATTAACTTTCAAACATTAAATTTCAGAGTGAGAATTCTGAATCTTTTTTCCTGATGTCGTTTCATCTTCCATTTTTTTTAAAGTATTAATGCAATATATAAAATGATACTTCAGTTGCATATCAGTGATAACGAAATAACATGTCATGTATTTGTTTCTTTTATTCAACTTCTTTCTATAAGTTGCATGATTTCAGTATTCTAATTTGTTCTATGTAAATTCTGAAAGTTGACTATATAGAAGTGGATTTTATAATTGTGCCAGTTTGTAAGATCTGAAATTTCAAAATTCTTATGATATTTCATTTAATCTAGATCCATACCATATACAATTTCTTAAAAATACTATGAAAAGTTTTGTTGCTTACCTATATACATAAGTTATAGGTTTTTGCTTTCTAATTTCTGTTATATTTCACACAGTTGGTTGACTAAAAGACTAGTTTTCGCCATTAATTTCTTTGAAAACAAGTGAAGACCATTTCAAATCTTACTTTTGTATATGTATTGCACCCAAAAAAGAAATAAAAAGCATTAATTTGATTAAAATAGTTTTGAAATTAAAGTAAATAAAATTCGCAGAAACTTTGAAGAATAAAATGTCTTTATAATTTTTTGTTTACTATTAATTACCTAATCACTAGGTGTTTAAAAATTTAAGTTTTTATGTTATAAACCTAAAGTGAACATTTTAGAAATTCTGCGTAATTTGACCTTTTTGATCTATGAAATCTTTGATTTAGGAGATATTTTTCTTTAATTTTTTTTATTGTTTCATTTGATTTGTTTGGGTTAATGACATTTAATACTCTTTTGTAAATATTTTTAAAAATTAATACTTTTTTGTTGTAAATAAATTGCAAAAAGCCATTCATAAGATTTTCAGAGAATTGTATGAGATATTATCAATAAGATAAAAATTGAGATATAATAACTGTACATATTATGCATGTTGAATACTGGCAGATAGATTCTCGATTTGTTCTTATAGTATAATGTTACTTTCAGAGAGTGTGATTTATATAGCAGATCATGAAATGCTTTATTTACTTATAGTGCATTCATGTAATGTTAAAATTAAGTGTCAATAAATGATGTATCTTAAAATGAGTACGATTATTAAATACAACTGTATACGCGAGAAATTTTCACAAAACAATTTAATTTGTTCTACAATAAAATAATTCTATTAAAAAGCCTATTTCTTTAAACATGTTTCTTAGTTTATTCAAAAATGTCCAGTTAATTTATTTCTGAATGTTGGAGCCAGGCATTTTTAAGGAAATTGAAACCTTTTAAAGGGTAATAATTACAAAGGAAGTCAGTGTATAAAACATAAGAAATATGTTTTTGATAAGATTATTTCAGGTACCCAAAACCTTTGAATGGTATTAAAAGCAATTTTATTTCTATCTCAGAATTCCTAATTATTAAACAAAAACTTTCATATTAACCAACTTCAATTAAAAAGCTAAATTAATTTTTGTTTGTAAAAAAAGTGTGTATTTCCTTTGATGTGCAATGTTTGCATAAGAACTTGTTCATAGTATGTTTTATAATCGTGGGATTATTTAGTCCTTCGAGGAGAAAAAAGTAGTATTTAGCTTACTTTTATAAAATAATTTTGTAGGTATGTGTGTATAAATGGATATCTTTTGGTACAGTAAATCATGGTTTGCTTTAATAACAAAAATTAAATGATTAAGTAAAAATGAATCAAAATTGATATTTTAGAAAATATGTTCTTTTTAAGTTCTTATCCTCATGTATTTAAGGGAATATTAATATAAAACAGTTTATTCTGTTGATTATATCAACTTTGACAGTAAAAAATCAATACACCTTTATGGAGTTATTTAATTACAAGATATTACTAATTATATCGAAACACTCAGTAAGATAAATCAGGAAAAATAACAAAAAAAATACAATTTTATTGTGTACTTCCATAAAAATTATATTGTTATAATTTCAAATCAATCTCAAAAACTTGTCTGAAAATATATGTATCATCTTATTAAAATATTGGAAATATATGTACATGCAGAGCATACTAAATATAAATTTATTTACGTCCTTCCCTGTACCTGAATAGAATATTAATTTTCATCGGAAATGGGCACTTGTAAACTACTGAATCTCGGACAGTTCCATCAAATTATTAGTGCTATGTTGCACTAATAAATATTTATTATTCTCTGTTGACCAACGCGAGCACTCGTCAACAGCAGCCATCTTGAATTTCTGGTGCAATGCATCATGGAACTCAGCAAAGTTCCTAGTCGAAAGAGGGTACGAAAAATAGACCTGCATTTCGAGCCGGCATTTTGCGGAGTCGTCGTGTAAACGGGTACAAAGCGGATTCATTCCGGCATATTGCCGGCAATTTTCGTCCATGTAAACGGGGCCTAATATAATCATAAAACTGTACGTACTATTGTCCTGGGTTATTTAAAAAAAATACTTCTTTTTTATGTTATTATAAATTATCCTATAAAATGTATTCATAAATCTTTCAGAAAACTCGATAAGGAAAGGATAGTTCTGCATTGCAAACAAGTAATATTTATATATATAAAAAAATTAAATCAATTCCTTCTTCGTTAGAAAAACGTACTGGCGCCATCTATTGTAGCCAGTTGTAACTTCTACCGAAATACCACTAAATAAATATAAATTAAAAGATAAAACAAAATTAATGAATTTATATTTGAAAGAATTGTATTAACATTAAGGACAATTCAGTACAAGTTAAAAAAATGTTTAAAAACTTGAATGAATGAATACAAAGTATCTTAATAACGATTGAAAAATTCGAACAAGATATATACATAAATAAATATATATAGGCAGAGTATGAGCTAATAGTAGGACTTGTGAAAAAAATCTTTTTCTGCGTTTCTATGAAATATGAGAAAAGGAATTTTTAGGAGCAGTTGTAAAAATACCGTATTATATATATATATAATTATAAAGCATATGTTTACAATATACATTTTATTTCTTACAGTGTTAAATTATAATTTTAAATAAACTATTTTTCGTTGATAAAGAACAAATTTCGATACGAATTTGTGACAATGTTGGTTGCGATTTATTTTTTTGGTTCTAAGAAAAATTATATTAGATTTTAATTTTTTTAGTAGTTTATCTTCATTTTGGTTATTTTTGTTATAGAAAAGTTATTTTATTTTGAGCCTAAAATCATTTAACAATGAAAACTGAGTTTTTCTCTAATTTTTTACGTAAATTCAACTCCTTTCTGAGAATATAAATAATAAATTATCCTTTTAATTATTTTTCTTATAATCTCCATTACATAGACTCATTTCCACATTGATAGGCTCTAACTGATATTTTCTTCTCTTTATAACCGTCATCAACACTGATGTACTTCTTTAAATTTATTCTCCTAAGTTCTTCTTCTGTTGATAAATATTTCTCTAGTCAATAAAATTGAACACAGAGTTATTGCTGCTTCAACAAGTTCTTTATTAAGTATCGTAAACATTTCGCGTATTGACTCTAAAGTAAGAAATTTTCTTAAAAAGAAAGAGAGATTTGACTGACGTCGAAGTGGAAATTTTAACACAATTAATTAAAAACTAAAATGCTTTAAATTGACAAATGAAAATTAATTTAACAATTTTAGAAAAAAAGTGTCGCGAGTATAGCAAAACATTTCCTAAAAATGCAATACTAAATATTAGGGAAAAATATTATGCATATCCTGTTATTATACTAGTGTATTCAAGTCAACATTCGAATTGTATAATTATTCCTTTTCTTTTACAAATTTTGTTTTTAATCTGTTAGAGAAATGGTTATCGATAAATAAGTATTTATATATACAGTGGACAACAAAACTGTTCGTACACTAGCAATTTTTTAGAAAAAATTAATGTTTTTGACTAATATAAATTAAAGTTTCGGAATTGTAATATTTTTATGATATCTGCAACTTGTTCTTAATTGAATGACGTAATTATTTTTTTAAAAATTGTATAACTACTAACTAAAATAATCAAAAAACTACTAAAAATTACGCCACAAAAGTCTTCGTACACCTAACAAAAACCTCAAAATAGCTTTAAATATTGCCTTTCATTCTTAATTTAGTACTATATAGGATATTTTTCAGAGTCCAAAACAATATTTAAACGTCTCGGTTTGGATTTAATTAGTTTTTGTAATTTTTGCATCCATTTTCCACCATACTTTTGTGATTATTGATTTTACTTCAATCTATGCGTTTATATGTCAAATTTTCTTTTTTTCTTCAATCAAATTATCACCAAATTTGTTCTACAGGGCTAAATGAAGTGATTGAGGAAGTGCCTTCAGAATTTGGGGACAGTTATAGAGACCTCAGCGGCCTAGGAGTAGAGCAGTGTGCTTGGCGTCATTATCATGTTAAGAAATGAAGTCGTTTCCAATATCAAAATTTTGAGCAGATAATTTAGAACTTTTCTTTTAAACATTAAACAGAGATCATGATTACCAATATTATCAAAAAATACCAAATTACCTAATCCCGAAGCCGATTTACACCCCATGCAAGTACACCTCCACCTTCATGCTGAAGCATGGAGGTGGACGGGGTTCGTGTTCCATCTAAATTTATATGATTAAATTCTTCAATTTTTCAATTAAATACTATTATACGCCCATCGGAACCAAAAATGTTAAAATTTCTGTCATCCCAATAAATTTGTTGCCAATGTTGATTTTTCTTAAATTCAACTCCAAGGATCTAGTTGGATCAATGAGCCCTGAAGGCGGAAGTGCTCTTATGTGGGGGAGTAAATCGGCTTCAGGATTACGTAATTTGGTATGTTTTTATAATATTGTGAATCATGAGCTTTATTTAAATATTTTAAAGATAATTTTTTTAAATAATCCGTTCAAAATTTAGATATTGGAGACGACTTCAATTTTTAACTGTATAATGACGCCAAGCGCACTACTCTCAATGTAGGTCGCTCTCTATAACTATCCCAAAATTCTGAAAACAATACCTCAATAACTTTTTTTAGAACTGTAGAACATATTTGGAGAGAATTTGATTTAAAAAAAGAAAGCATGACATATATAAACACATAATCTGAAGTTAAAACAATAATCATAGAAGCATGGAGGAAAATCGATGCAGAAATTACAAAAAAAAATGGTTAAATCTATACCAAGACGTTTAAAAGTTGTTGTAGAAACTATAAAATATATCCTATTTTTTTTTTTTTAAGTACTAAATTAAGAAAGCAATACAATATTTAAAGATATGTTGAGATTTTGTCAAGGTTATGAAAACTTTTGTGGCGTAATTTAGTAGCTATTGAATTTTAGTTTTTATAAATAATAATTATACTATTCTTTTAATAAAGATATTTATGTCATTCTATTAAGAACAAGTTGCAGATATCATAAAAAATTACAGTTCCGAAATATTAATTTCTATTAGTAGAAAACTTAAAATTTTATGGAAAATATTGCAAGTGTACGAACACTTTTGTGGAGCACTGTATATAGCAAACGATTTTTAAATTTCTACCATTAGTTCACACTCTTCCTATAAATGTATACCTTGTTAGAATTTTCAATCGTTAACAAAACACTTTTTATTCATCCACTGAAGTTCAAATGCACTTTTTAAATCTTTTAGTGGATGATACTTGATGGGAAAAAAGTATTTTCAAATATTAACTCTAACTATTTTTTTTTTAAATTTAAATTTATATTGAGTTATTTCTGATGAAGTTACGACCATCTCCAACAGATGGCACCACTCTAATTCAAAAATATACTGTTTTAAACTTGTAGTGGATGGCACAATGTTAACAAAGAAAAATATTTTTCAAACACTAATTCATTAATTAAGTTTAACTAACTAAAATAAAACTTTTCTTTGCTGACCTAAGTAGAAATTGACATTAAACAAAATTATATAATTATGTAACTTTTTAATTTACAAATCATTTGCTATAATCTTGCTTTTATAATTATACACTTGCATTTACCAAAAGATTTATAAAAAATATAAACCAAACTACCAAACGAGATATTTTAACTATGTCATTTATAACTGATTTGAAAGCACAATTTTTCTTACGTTAATTTATTAAAATATGTTGCGTAATTTTTACATAAAATATTAAATACCTCCGCAGTTGTGCCTGATAATTCTTCTTCTAAATATTGTAATTAATTTTAATAAGTCAATAAATTCTAAAAATTTTCTTTCCCTAAACAATGAAATATGTTTTATTGATTTTTCTCGCAATTTATTAAACTATCTCTTACGAAACTGTTAAGATAAAAAGTCAAGTCTTTCTTCGAAGACGTGAAATAATGATTCAAATTTAGAGAACAAGCGTGAAGGACATTTTGACATCGATTCTTTTAGGCTTTGTTGTTAAAAAAATGTTTCTCTGATCAAAAAAAAAATGATTGGAGATGCGCAGGAGCGTTACTAAGATATTTTCCAAGAATTCTGGAACTTTATTATCTAATATACCGGGTGTCCATAATTAAACGATTCTACTTCAAAATTGTGTGCAGACGAAACTATTGTTCAGAAAGTTGTAAAGTTCTGTGTATGACATAAAGAATAGACGGGAATTTGTTTGAGCGAATAAAAAAAATATTTCAAAATTTCACCACTAGAAGGCGTTTTTAATGGATATCATATTTAGCATACATTTATAACAAATTACAAATTTTGTTAGAACAATAAAGGCTCAACATGATGATCATCATTTTCAGCTACTATTTGAAATCGTAAGATACAGAGTGTTTTTTTTCCAGGTATAGAAGTTGGCATTGCTTTCCAAGATGGCGACCGATTTAACAGCTGTCAAGTGATTTATTCTCAGTTTGTTTTGGCAATTCATCATGAATAGAATCACGCCATAAAAACGCTTTCAATTTGTGACTTTTATTTCGAAAATAATGGTCGATTTTCATAAGCGAATTTTGTTTAGCGATGAAGCGCACTTCTGGTTGAATGGCTACGTCAACAAACAAAACTGCCGCATTTGGAGTGAAGCTAATCCACAAGTGTATGTCGAAACACCGTTACATCCAGAAAAACTGATAGTTTATTGCGCTTTATGGGCTGGTGGAATCATTGGTCCGTACTTCTTCAAAAACGATGAAGGCTACAACGTTACAGTCAGTGGTGATCGGTATAGAGCCATGATTACTAACTTTTTCATTCCTGAATTGAACAATCATGATGTCTAGGAGCTGTGGTTCCAACAAGACGACGCAACATCTCACACAGCTCGTGCCACAATCGATTTATTGAAAGACACGTTTGGTGACAGCCTAATTTCACGTTTTGGACGGACCTGTGAATTGGCCTCCAAGATCTTGTGATTTAACACCGCTAGGCTATTTTCTGTGGGGCTATGTAAAATCATTGGTCTATGCGGATAAGCCACAAACGCTTGACCATTTGGAAGACAACATTCGCCGTGTTATTGCCGATATACGGCCACAAATGTTGAAAAAGTCATCGAAAATTGACGTCCAGATTGGACTACATCCAAGCCAATGGTGGCAGTCATATGCCAGAAATCATATTTAAAATGTAATGCCACAAGATTATCTTTCGAATAAAAAATTCATGTCAATCGAATAATACATCGTTGTTTTATTGCAATTTAAAGTTCTATACCTCTAAAAAAAACACCCTTTAGCATGTTCCACCGTTGACCGCAGTGTGTTCTGGGACATGTTAAGAACATGTCGTGAAATACTGTCTTTCCGATCAGGTAAAGTTCTTGGTTTATCACAATTTACCAGCTGTCTTAAATGGTTCCAAAGCCAAAAATCACATGGATTGAGGTCAGGTGATCGGGGAGGCCTCAGATGAAGAAATTGGAGGCTGATCACACTTTCTTCTGTGAAGTAATGTTTAAAAACGTCCTTAACACAACGTGTAATGTGTGGAGGAGCTCCATCTTCCATAAATATTATGCGTCAAAGACACTGACGTGCTTGCAGATCCGGAATAATTTTATTCCTTATTCCTCGAAAAAATACGGGCCAAGAATAAAAGACGCGGAAAACCCACACCACACCGTTACTTTTGGTGAGTGTAGCGGAACTTGTAAGGTGGAATGCGGATTGTCTGATTTTCAAATTCGACAGTTGGGAGTATTCACTGAACCGTCCAAATGAAAGTGTGCGTCGTCTGCCCAGAGGATATTCCAAGGCTATTCTGGATCAACTTCCAAACGAGCAAGAAACTGCAGTGAGACATATGTCGAGTCTTGAAATCATGTGGAAGCGATTCCTGCACAAGTTGAAGCTTGTATGGATAGTAACGGAGAATGTTTCGCATGATCTTCTGGACAGTTGAACGAGGCAGATCCAATGATTCTGCTACAAGGCGAACACTTGTACTAGCCTGCACGTTGGATGCTTTGTCCTCTTCCACCTGAAGTGCAACTTTCTCTATTGCTTCCGCCGAAACAGGTTTTCTTCCTCTTCCAGAACGAATATTCAACGATCCTGTTTCAAATTTGGTTACCATTAATTGAAGATTTATAGCTATCAATGGACCTTTTCGAATCCCCTAAGACCGAAATTTCCGTAGAGCAACTATTGCGGAATTATCGTTTTGATAGAATAACTTTACTAACAACGCTCGATCTGGTAAACGTAATGACATTCTGATTAGCAATACCGAGCACACTGAAAATAAACTAATCTCCCGAGAAAGTTTATTGCTTTTATAATAGTTGCTGTGTGGCGTCGAAAAAAAGTTTGCAGTTCATTTTAGAAATTGTGTTTTTTAATCAGTATCAGTTATTGTGTTACCGTTTCCTGTGGATAAACAAGCGATAAAATACAAATAGAAAACCGGCAATAAACGTGGCCTTCATTCAAAAGAGAACTCTAGTGGCGAAATTTTGAACTATTTTTTTTTATTCACTCAAACAAATTCCCATCCCTTCTTGATGTCCTACACAGAAATTTACAACTTTCTGAACAAAAGTTTCGTCTGTACACAATTTTGAAGTAGTATCGTTTAATTATGGACACCCGGTATATTATAAATGTGAAAGTTTGTGAGGATGTTTGTGGGTCTTTCACGCAAAAACAACTGAATGGATTTTAATGAAGCTTTACAGTAATATAGCTTATACATCAGAATAACACATAGGTTTTAATTTATAAAAATTTGTAAAATGTGTCCAAATTATAACGATTTTTGTCAAGTAAGTAGGAAAAAATTTTGGCATCTAAAATCAAATCTGGCTTGCGCTGCAAAAATGCCCACGAACGCAATTTATCTATCTTTTGTTTGTGAAAAACTCTTTTTGTTTTGGCTATGCAAGAGGCTCGCTTCTAATTAATTCCTGTGATCAGAATAATGCCTATTTTTTTTTATTTCAGAATAAAACTAAGTTTTGAAGGGAGTGGTTAATATAAATCTCTCTTTATTTTACCGTTCTTTTTATGATTTTATTATGCACATTTGATAGTAAGAAATTGATATTTTTTCAAAATAAATGCTTTTATAGGTTCTGGTACTTAAAGTAAATAAATTTTCTCTTTGACACTGCATCATTTGGAAAATTTTTCAAAATTTGTTTGTAGTTAGTAATTAATTATAACGCTATAATTTTAAATGAATTGGCAGATATTGCGTTTTTAAGTGTAAAAATAATTATAACTACTGTAGTGTATTTTTTTTTAGTGTGTGAGTGAGTGAATATTAACATCGCACTGTTCAGCTACACGAGGGCTTTTGGCAACGTATCACGTAATTCTGAACCATGATCAAGTGACCTGGACGACACCTGAGCTGGCACCCCTTTCTCCTAACTACCACATCACACCAATTTAGAAGGAATATTCCACCGATACTTAGCAGAAATATTCTTTGAAATCCACTCTTCCAAGATATATGGCAGCACGGGTTCTATGATGAGTACTTTAGCGGGGAGGCCGAATAGTTATGCAGCAGATATTGCGTTTTTAGCGGATTGCAAAGATTATTATTTTTGTCCCGAAAAATAGTTTATGTTAAAATTTAAGTGTCTTATGTTTTTGTATGTTTGTAAAGACCTTGGAAAATGATTTGACTACTTACTTTAAGTGAACGGTGTATATAATTAATTTTACAGTGGAATATCTTTAATTAATTTATTAGCTCTACCGGATTAAATTTTCCAAAGGGGAGTATTTTGTTTATCGATATCCCTTAATTTGTAAATGTAGTGATCCAAAAAAATATTGTATGAAAAAACTGCAGTAAATCATAGTGCGGTTGGATGAAGTATTAAAGTGCATTTCTTCCCTACACGGCGGGTCTTACAAAGCTCTAATAAATCTCGAGCTACGAAAGTAGCTAGGTATTTTGAAAAATTGACCTTCAAGAGTTTTACGAGGAATTATAAATAAAAAAAATCCTTTTTATCAGCTATTAGATCTACATACTTAAAATTTAACAAAGGTTTTTTTTTTCTTTTTTTTTTTTTTTTCTTTTTTGTTTAGCTGAGATATGCAAAAAGCGTTTTTTTTGTTTAATTCGCAATTCACATAAAAATAACTCATTAAAAACTTCTTTTTCCTTCAATCTGTGTTGTTTAATTTTTGAGTTTACCCGTGCGAAGAACGGGTATACCAGCTAGTAATTAATAATTTAAGCTCTACGTTGCGGGAAAAGTAATGTTTTCAAAACCCTTATGCAGATTTAATTATTCAGAAATGTATCGTCTAGAAGAAATATCGGTAAATAATGTATTTAAAATCAACGACTCTCTTGAAATAAAGATTATTGAGAAATTGTTACATTGAGGATTGAAGCTATCATTTGTCATTCATAGCTTAAATCAAAATTATTTTGGAAATTTAAAATTTCGTGTACAATTTTTAATCTAGTTTTTGCCATTTATGTAGATAATGAATAATATGATCCACGACAAATGTAAATGATGAAATGTATTATAACCGTTTTTCAGTACACTTAAAATAAAGAGTAGTAAGCTGTTCTCAAATGAAACGATATTTATTTTAATTCTTATTTTATTGCATTAGTTAGTTTTTGTTAAATTTTTTACAAAATGAATGTTGCATTAAATATATAATTTGAACTTTTTAAATAATTTATTCGTTATAAATATATACCCAAAGATCTTCCTTTCTTCATTAATATATGTAACATTTTTTTCTTATAATTCAATACAAATAATAAGTAGATTTTTGTTTTTGTTTTTGTTTTTTGCTGAGAATCAATTTTCAAACAATATAAAAAAAGTTATTTAAATAATTGTATTCTATTTATAATAATTGTATAACAACGGTAATTACTTATGTGTGTAACAGGAAAAACTACTCGACAATTAATTTCATTTTCAGAATAATTATCTTTCAATTCACAAAGACTTTATTAATTGGAATAGCTTCAATAATTAATAAGAAATAAAAATTTTCGTGTGATTGTTTTTTAATTGCTCAGAAGCTAGTAAAGTGTTTTGTAAAAAATAATAGATGAAAATAGGATGGATTTTTTTTGTTATACAATAAGAATATAATTCAGAAAATTTTAATTTGAAGACGATTCCACACTTCAACGCATCTTTACTGCAAACACAGTGTTTACTTTAACACCCAATAACAATCTATTTACAAATGGCCCATTTTATATTATATGAAGTTGTGAAATAGGTTTCTAAATTTAACTGAAAATTTACTTAACAGTAAAGAGAAAGAAAACACACATTTTCTTTTTTTTTTTTCGAGTGCATTAGTGACAACATTAATTTAATTAGGAAAAACAATAAAATAATGTAAAAGATCTAGTTCATTTAATCATATATATGATGCGATATGACATTGATTTGCTAGGAGACAAACTTTTTATTGCTTTTCTGATGTATTTTTAAATTAAGTTTTTAGAACATTTTCCTAATGGTAAAATGAAAGTTTATTTTTCTAATAATCAATTAATAAAGAAATTTCAATTGGAAGAAATAGTGTTGCTTCTAATGCCACCTGTCTGACGTAGTCAAATCGAGGCCTTCAAAATTCATAGTTGGCAAGGAGCTAGAAGTACGCCTGTTAATGGTCTTGGCTTTGAGCACCATGCAGGTGGCAGTATGAATTAGCTCGGAGAAATATTGCAAGTACACTCTTTCTAGATGTTCAAATGCTGTATCAGTTGTAGGAGATAACGATGATAAAAGAACACTTGTATTTTTTGCCCCTTTGCTTTAATGAAAGAATTGTATCTCAATGGATTCAAGCCTTTAATTTTTGCCGATGCTCCATATAAACCCAAAATACACGTTACACCCGCTTGAAATACATTATTTGAGTCTTCGTTGACGTTTTTGAATACTTCTGCTGATTTGTGAAGATCATGACATTTCTCAAAATTTTTGGCAAACTTAATTTTTCCTTTATTGAAAAACGCAGATGTAGTATCACAACCCGTGAAAGCATGTAAAAAATAAGTATGTTCTTTACATTTTGGGAGCGTTTCTATTTAACGTCTCGAAGAAAATATTTTTGTTGGACTTTGCCTTTGGATGGTTTCAAAAATATATTTCATGATCCTCATTCACTAATGCTGTTAATATAACCAAGACTTCAATGTCTTCTGAAACTATAACAACATTGTTTGTTTCTAAATTAATTGCTGTATCAATAATTAATTTGTCAGCATCGCTCTCCGCATGGCATGTAAAAATATTGTTATCAGCTAATTTAATTCTCTATATTTCTATCAAGCGGCCTTTATTTTTATTATTCGACAAAAATTTATCTTGAGTTATTTTCAAAGGCATATTTTCATCGAATTCAATGTCAGCACACTTATTATTGTCTGACATTATCCATTGTTCGAAAACTGTAATAGAAAATAATTAAATACTTCATTAATTAATTTATTGCATTTTATTCATTATTATTTTTTCACTTGAATTGACCTTTAATCACCAATTCAACTATTATTTAATTGGTCTTCTAATAATTAACTGCATATTTTCAATCTACTTACTTTAACGGAGAAATCAAAATTCTTATGTAGAAGTTTGATAGGAAAAAGTCGTTTTCAATGTAATTTACAAAAATTTTCGTAAAATCACCAAATTTCCACTTTTAAATATACACAACGTGCACAAGATACGTGCCATTTATAACTGAACTAGCCCGAAAAATTCTGTTCAGGTGAATCTTGCAGCTGCCGCTGCCGTTCTTCCCTCCACATTTTACTACGTTGTCAAGGTCCCTACATACCTTCACACACTCAGGTATGTTTGAAAGATGCTCATTTATGTAATCTATGTCTACTTAGGTGAAATCAAACGTATACATGTGTGAAAAAAATATTATTTTAAGTAGAATTATAAGTATATGCTCGAATAGTAATTGTTTATATTTTTTGGTTTAAATAATAAAAAATCAAAAGCACAAAAAAATTTTGGGTAAACTTTGTAATTTATAGCATAAAAAACAAAATCCTTCATCAACCATATAAATTCATTCACTGTAACAAAAGTCCGAGGCCAAAACCCCCGGGTGCTGTACTAGATTGCTTGAAAGAAATCAGACTGTTTCTACAAAATGAGAGCAAAATTGAACAATACCCACAGTTGATGGATATTATGTGGCTTTTAAAATTGATGTTTTTTTCAGACATATGCCAACATTTCAATGAATTGAACATAAAGCTTCAAGGCCCGAATAAAACAGTTATCGTCATGATGGATCTCATTCGCGCTTTTGAAGCTAAACTATGTTTTCAGAAACGATATTATTACAAAAAACTACAAGTACTTCCCAAACTTGAAAAAAAAAAATATCAAAGATTTAGATGCCCAAGAGAAGCGAAATGAAGAAAAAGTTATTGATGACTTTATTTCCTTAATGGATTCTTCAATCAAAGAATTTTCAGCGAGATTTTCTCAGTTCAGGGAATTATCGGAAACGTTCAAATTTATTAAGTACCCTGATGTGATTTCATTTGATAAACTGAATTTGTCTCACTTCGATTGGTTGGAAATAGAAGAACTTGAAATGCAACTGATTGATTTCCTGTCTAGTTCAATATGGATTCAAAAGTTTATTGAAACAAGGAAAACGTTGGAATTGATTGAAACAGAAAGATTGACAAGCAATATAAGTAAAAATACCAGTAACGAAATTTTGGAAATATAGAATTCGATTCCAGACGCATTTAACTGTTTGAAGAAGTTGGCGTATGTTATTTTAACCATATTTTCATCTACCTATGCCTACGAGTCATTATTTTCAGAGATAAATAACACCAGACTCGCTTAGAAACCGTATAATAGTCGACTCTAATTCAGCATGCATTCTACTAAAAGTAACATCTTATAATCCTGATATAAGTTATTTGGTTCTTATCTACAACAGCAGAAATCACACTAATGTTATTTTAATTTATATTACAATCATAACTAAAACATTTACTACTATACAGTGCAAAATGTATTTTTTCGTATTAAATAAAGAATTTTGATTTGTTCGTGTATTTAGTTTTATTAGTTCTTCAATAATCACAAGTCAAAATTATTTGATGGCACCCCTATAACTCATTAAACGTTTTTTTTTTTTTTAGAAAAAATGGCATATTGACCCTAAAAGGTTCACCACCCCGGGCAAAGGCATTCTATACAATACCTAGCAAAGTATGAAATAATTCTCATATTTCATACTTTGCCTAAAAACGTCAGGCATTCTATAAAATGCCAGCATTTTATACTTTGCCGGTAACATATATATATATATATATATATATATATATATATATATATATATATATATATATATATATATATATAATCAAAATGTATAAATACACAAATAGCTATAGAACCTAAGAAAACTATAATAAAAAGGAAGTAAAAGGCACATCACGTGCACAGTACAATAACAAACTCCAAGCCTTACGAACCAGGATTGCAGATTTAAACAAGTTTTAGGGCTAGCCAACCTTCACCTGTAGTTTGTCATACTACATATCAAGAGGAAAGGAAAGAATAAGATTAGGGGAAATTTAAATATTATAAATAAATACAATCACTAAATTAATAAAATATAATTATAAAATTAAATATTATTAGCATACACAGTATAGATTTAAATTCGATGCAAAACGTAGATAGTAAGATTTACTTTGGTGGTGTAACAACTAGTTATGTTTCCCGTCAAATACAAAAGAGCGATAACAGTTCCACATAACGTTAAAATTATGGTAGAATAGTATAAAAAGTTTAGATATATATTGACTTTTAAAAAATCATAAATATATATTGATATAAATATTAAATAAATAAATGAATCCTAGAAACATTTAAATAACATTATTAATTTATCAAACATGAGGCGCCATCTATTTAATAATTGTATAATTAGTTAAAAATATCAGTAATAAAAAAAATGTCAAAAAGTTATTAATACAAATATATATATATATATATATATATACGTTGTTAAAATTTTTAATCGTTAATAAAATACTTTTTATTCATCCATTCAAGTACAAATACAATTTTTAAATCTTGTAGTGGATGTCACTTTAATTTATTTTTTATTTCAATTATTAATTCATTATTTAAACTAAAAAATTATTAAATTGTAACAATACAAAAATAGTAACAATACAAAGTCCAGCAGCATATATAGAAAAGAAAATTTTTCGTTGTGTCCTGTTCAGTCCGTAATTGTACCTATTTTTTATCGCGAATGCCATCCGCCGACTGAGCACCTCCACCAATGTTTTCATGTAACCCTCCGCTTAAGTGTTGTTGTAGTAGCTTCCATCTTGAAACGGCGTGCGAATAGCACCATCTCGTAATAAACCAATTTACAGTCCAAAGGTCGCAACGTTTTAGTTAAAACACGAACCAGCATTTGACAACGAACATTTGTAAAACAACGCTATATTTTTGGAGCCTCTAACCGGAGAAAAAAAATGGATAAACTTAATAATTCGAAGCGTGCAATCAAAGACACCATAACTAAGATAGAAACTTTCGTAGAAGAATCAGGGAATCATACTCCGACAAAATTTGATATTAAACTGAAACGTGTCCAAGAAATGAACAGAAAGATTGATGAATTAAATGATCAGTACTATGATATCAAGGATATTAGTGAATCGGAACTACAAGTCATAGAGGCTGACATACAAAGTATGGAGGACAGACTAGAGGAACTGGAGGTAAGAATTAGAGATATTCTCAATTCTTTAATTGCTAAATCTTCTGTTAGTTCTGTTCATAATCATGAAAATGCAATATCTCAAACTAATTCTAAACTGAAATTAGAAATAAAACTACCGGAAATACCTTTACCGGTATTTAGAGGTAGATACGACGAATGACCTAGCTTTTAAATCACAACTTGATAACATTATAACTAATAACAATGACTTGAGCGAGTCACAAAAACTTTATTATTTGAAAGCGTCGTTACAAGGTGATGCCAAACTACTTGAAGCAGTTGATGATTCCTTTGAATCGCTCATCACAGCATTAAAAACTAGATTTGAAAATAAGCGTCTCCTTACTGAGACTCATATTAATGCTATATTAGAAATAGAAAAGTTAACAAGCGAATCAGCTCGAAATATTAGAACCATGGCAGATATTCTAAGCAAAAATATCAGATATTTAAAACTCTTAGCTTTCGAACGCTATAATTTATCGAATCTTATATTGCTTAATATCATTCTAAAAAAATAGATCTAGAAACTCGTAAACAATTCGAACAACCCATTGATTCAAATCAAATTTCTGAATTAGATACATTTATAATGTTTTTAGAAAAAAGAAGCCAAACTATAGATAGTATCAATCGTTCTGCTCCTATTACTCATAAATCAAAACAAGTACCCTTCCATAAAGGTAAAATCTTTCTTAATTCGAATGATTCAGCAAATTCTTGTGCAATCTGTAAACTGCCTCATTTGATTTATAAGTGCAGCCCTTATCAAAATATGAAAGTATCCGATAGATTTAATCAAATAAAACGCCTTAATTTGTGCATCAATTGTTGGTTGAATCCTAGGAGGACCCACTTTTGGTCGCCAATTTTTTTTGTCGCCAAATTTTGAGCGATAAAGGTTACAATATGGTAACCCTTCCATTTCATCCAAAAATTTGAATTTTCAAATCACCTAAAGAATGGCAACCCTAAAAAAGTTCAACGTTTTTCGCCTTTTCCGAAAAAACGTCATTTTGACATTTGACTTCGTTTGAGAAGGTTTGCTCTCTACCGGTTGTTAAGAATGGCGCGTGAAAGGAAATTAATTGAAAGTGAGGCTACGACAGGTTTCTTTGTGCTCCTGGCCACAAAGGGGAAGAAAGAGACATTAGAATGGTGTATGAAAGCTAATTTAATTGCTTCTCGTTATGAATGTCCGAGGTTTAAAAAAAATATGCGTTTGTAAGAACGAAAGGGAACGGTTGACGGCTACGAATGGCGTTGCCGCAACCAGTCGAAAGATAATCGCCACGACGTTGTTCGGAGTGTAAGAAAGGGCACTTGGTTTAGCGAAAGCAAACTTGCTATAATAATTATCTTGCGTTTAACCAGATATTGGTTTGGCAAGAGCATGAATGCGTTCGTGGTGAATGACTTGAAAGTTAATAAGAATAGGTCACAAGTTGGTGGATGACAATTTTCATGAATTCCTTGCATCCATCGCAAGGATGTATCCACCAACGGAACATGACGAAATGCAAGCGTAAGGTAAGTGCCTTTTAAAATTTTTTAAAATGATTGATTTCATGTATTTCTTCAATTTTATATTTGCGAAACGCCCCTTTCGTCCTTTTTTAAAAATGTAAATCATGTTGTACACACTGGTTTTAGAATGCTTTTTTTTAAATGAATTTCATTGCTTTCTCCGTTTTTTTCTTTATATAATGATTAATTTAATGTATTTATTCGTTTTCATCTTTGCGAAACGCCCATTTCACCCCCCGCTGACGAATGCGCTTCCCAAGAGTTTTTGGTCATTGACGCCTTATTGAAAACCTTTAATTTGGTGCTTTTTGGCGCCAAAAACAGCAGTGGGTCCTCTTAGGATTTTACCCAATTGTTTAAAGGAACATCATAAAATTAAGGATTGTAAATCGAAAAACTCTTGTTCTGTTTGTAAAAAACGTCATCATACATCGTTACATTTATTTGAAGCGATTCCTTCACCCCTGTCCACAACTTTAGCTAACGAACTAAAACCCCTACCGGATATGTAAGGGTCAACACCCCCAGAGCACTCTTATACGTTTTCGAACAGTGTGGGAGAAAAGAAAAATATTTTACTCCCGACTGCAATGGTTTACCTCAGGGGGGCAAAGGTTCAGCTTTTCCCCTGAAAAGCGATTTTAGACTCAGGATCTCATCTTTCCTTCATTCGACAACGGCTGGCTAATAAACTCCCCCTGAAAAAATAAAAAAATAAACGCGTCTATTTCGGGGTTAGGCGAAATAACCCTTAGAATTAAACAAAAAGTAAATACGGTGATTTAAAATAAAAATGGAGACTTTTCAACGCCGTTAGAACTATTAATCGTCCCGTATATTACCACAACATCTATCCATTGCATGGATGCAACTAAAGTAAACATTCCTTCGAACATTGATCTCGCGGATAAAGAATTTGGTATACCAGGAGAAATAGATATGCTTATTGGGTGCGAGCTCTTTTTTGAATTATTAAGACCCAATAAATTTCGATCGCCATGCGAAGAATGGCTGTTTCAAGAGACTGTTTTCGGGTACATTGTTGTAGGGAGGTTCGATAAATTTGAGGAAAAATCATATTGTGGCTTAGCTATTAATGCGGAAATAAATTCAGATAGTCTTAATCAACAATTGCAATCATTTTGGGAAATTGAAAAGGTAGATAAATCCTCAATAGAACACAGCTTAGAAGAAGAAATTTTTGAAACCCAATATCAAAACACTCATTATCGCACTGAAGAAGGACGCTATGTTGTACAGTTACCCCTTAAAAAAGATCCATACTGTTTAGGTAATTCAAGGTTCTTGGCTGAAGTTCGTTTGAATCGACTTTGAAAAAACTCTGGAAACATTATGAATTACAAACCCTTTATAAATCGTTCTTACAGAAATATATTGATTTAAACCACATGCAATTAGTAGCTGACCCCCTAGAAACAAATATTTCTTATTTTCTACGACATCATGGAGTGTTTCGCCCCGATAGTAAAACTACCGAGCTTAGAGTAGTTTTTAATGCCTCTTCGAAAACAACATCAAGTCTTTCTTTGAATGACATTTTGTATAAAGGCGAGATTTTGCAGCAAGATTTATTTTCAATTCTTTTGAGATTTAGGCAGCACACATTTGTCTTTACAACGGATATTTCAGAAATGTTTAGGCAGATTTTAATTAACCCCGGTCATCTCGAAATTTGCAGATGATTTTATAGAAAGACAGTGTTGATGTGTGGTCCTGTACAAACTTGCAAACTCAACACTGTAACTTACGGGACTACTTGTGCACCCTATCTTGCTACCCGAACCATTCAGCAATTAGCTAGGGACGAAGGAGAACATTATACTTTGGCTGTATCAGTTACAATCAGAGACATTTACATGGATGATGTTTTAACAGGTAGTTCAGACTTTCAAGAATTTCAAAAACTACAATTAGAATTAATTAGTTTATTTAAAAAAGCGGGTATGAGCCTACATAAGTGGTGTAGCAATACTCCAGAAATATTGAATTCAATACCTAAAGAAGAGCAATTTTGGGATTTCCATTGCCAATCATCAGACCAAAAAACAATTAAAACTCTAGGTATCATTTGGAGTACACAATTTGATTATTTCTCTTTTAAGACCATTGTGAACTGCCGTGAGTCGTATACAAAAAGAGAAGTTTTATCCATTATTGCACTTTTATTTGACCCCCTTGGATTCTGGGGGCCAATTCTAACTAAGGCCAAATTAATATTACAGAAACTTTGGGTTCTCAAATTACAGAGAATGGGATGAACCTCTCTCCAATCCAATAGCTAAAGAATGGAACGACTTCGTGTCTACCCTGCCAGTTATTCAAAATATCCATGTCCCTCGACTCGTAATAGGAAAAGGCAGAATTATTATCCATGAATTTGCCGACGCCTCAACAGCAGCATATGATGCTGTACTATATGCTCAATCAATCTCAGAAGAGGATGTATCTACAAGACTCTTGTGCAGCAAATCCCGTGTTGCACCGGTGAAACCAATCACTATCCCTCGTTTGGAATTGTTTGCTTGTGTGTTATTGTCACAGCTCATGGAAAAGGTTTTACATTCCTTGATGCTACCTATACAGCAAATAATGTTATGGACTGACTCTAACATTGTGTTAGCCTGGATTCATTGATCCCCTGAGCAGCTTAAGACGTTCATCGGCAATAGAATAAAAATTATACAGAGACTAACCCAGAACTGCCAATGGAATCATGTAACCTCTAATGATAACCCGGCTGATCTAATATCACGTGGATTGAATGCTTCGGACATCTCTTCTAAACAACTTTGGTGGCATGGCCCAGACTTTTTAAGGGAAGAACTTGAAGCAAACCCAATTGACTTTGAAAGGATAACTTCTGACAGTGACTACTTAAAGGAACTTAAACCCGCAAAAGTGCTTTTAACTTCTTGTAAATTCTCTCGTATAGGTGATCTTTCAAATTGCTCTAATAACTATACTAAATTGTTGCATATTTTGAGTTATATTTTCAGGTTCCTCCACAACTCTAGAAATCCTAGTGTAAAACGGTCTGGTCAATTAGATTATAGTGAAGTGAATGAAGCAGAATTATGCCTCATAAAAAATCTTCAAGCCTCTGCCTTTCAAGAAGAAATCGGGTTTCTAGCTAAGAGTAGTTGTAATTAAAAAAAAGGTAAACTTTTATCTTTAAATCCATTCCTAGAGGGAAATCAAATATTGAGGGTTGGAGGACGTTTGCAAAACTCGGATTTAACTTATAGTCAGAAACATCCAGCTATACTCCCAGCGGATCATCTTCTCACCAAATTAATTATGATAAATATACACAATAGAAATTTTCATTTAGGCCCTCGAGCTTTGCTTTATTGTACAAGACAAAGATTTTGGCCACTTCGTGGCAGATCAATAGCGAGGAAAATTGTGTATGAATGCGTAGTTTGCTTCAAAAATAAACCTTTTGTAGCAAACCAACTTATGGGATCTTTACCTCGAGAGAGAGTAAACCCTAGTTTTCCTTTCCTGCGTACATGAATTGATTATTGTGGACCCTTTTTCATAAGGTATAAACACCAGAGAACGGGTATTACCAAAAGATATATGTAGCCATTTTTGTTTGCTTAACCTCAAAGGCCGTCCATCTCGAAATGGTCTCGGATTTGACCACAGACGCCTTCCTTGCTACATTGAAGCGTTTTGTGGCTAGACGCGGGAAATGTGCTACTATATCATCAGATAATGCCGAAAACTTTGTTGGAGCTAATCGAGAATTAAAAAAATTACATAATCTCCTAAAATTTCCCGAAGAAATACTTTCTTCTGAAGGGATTTCTAGAAATTTCATGCCACCTAGAGCACCAAATTTTGGTGGACTTTGGGAGGCAGGAGTTAAATCATTCAAATTTTATTTAAAAAGAGCTGTAGGAAACCTAAAGGTGACTTTGGAAGAATTCTTAACCATAATAACACAGATTGAAGGAATTCTGAATTCTAGATGAATCACTCCTTTGTCAGAAGATATTGACGACTTGGAAGTGCTTACTCCAGACCATTTCTTGATTGGAAGACCCATTACTTCCATTTCTGAACCTAATTTGTTAGACAAGAGAGAAAACACACTTTCTCGGTGGCAAAAATTAACAAAAATAGTTCAACATATTTGGACAAAATGGTCTCGCGATTATTTAAACAATTTACAGCAACGAAACAAATGGCAATTTCACAAAGATAACGTGAAATTAAATACAATGGTCCTAATAAAGGATGATAACCTTCCTGTAAATAAATGGAGCTTAGGTCGTATTACCAAGCTAGTTCCTGGTACGGATGGGAAGGTTCGCGTAGTGGAAATAAAAACTAATAAGGGCAATATTAAACGCAGCATTGAAAAGGTGTGTGTTCTGCCCTTGGACAATTAATATGTAATTTGTGAAATTGTTTCTTCCTTGATTTATGTAAAGCATTATTTGTTTATTATGTTTTATATCTTCTTTGATTTATGTGATTATGTATATTGATTGCATGTAATTCAACAGGGAAGAGGATGTTCAGTCCGTAATTGTATCTATTTTTTGTCGCGAATGCCATCCGCCGACTGAGCACCTCCACCAACGTTTTGATGTAACCCTCCGCTTCAGTTGTTGTTGTAGCTTCCATCTTGGAACAACGTGTGAATAGCACTATCTCGTAATAAACCAATTTACAGTCCAAAGGTCGAAACGTTTTAGTTAAAACACGAACCAGCATTTGACAACAAACAATTGTAAAATAAAATGTCCCAGTAGCGCAATGGATAGCGCGTTAGATTTCAAATACAAAGACCGTGGGTTCAAATACCCCCTGGTATGGCCTAATTTATGAGAATGTGATTTCTTTCACTATACTATGTTATTGTAAGAATTAAATTTATGTTGGTCTACTACTACATTTGTACTAATATCGGGCAGCATCGTCGATTGCGTGCAAGGGTGCCTTTATACACATACCATATCGTATCGCAAAACTTATTGCAGCGCGTGGTGGCTACACCAAATACTGTTTTCGGACATTAAATATTGATTTTTGCTTTGAAAATTACGTCTTTTTTTGTATTAATACAAGGCGTTTGTGTATTAAATTTCATTAAATTCTGATAAATCTTTCATGGGGTTGAATTTTTTAACAAACATCAGTTTAGTAATAAGTCTACAGTTATTCGTATTCGTTATTGAGAATATATGTAAAATTACCCAAACAATTCTTGGACTCGAAAAAAAAACATGCTAATAAAATTGTCCATCATATATACAAATTTATTTTTTGAACGTTTTAATACCACTAAGCATATTTCTAATTATAGATAAATTAATTTTTGTTTTTATGAAAAAAACACTTATTTTTAAGAATTTGTGTGCAAGAAAATAAATCAAAGTGAAATGTTTGGTGCGTTTTTCTATTTTAGAAATTAAATGATAAATATCAAATCAATTACATTTATTATGTCATATTTTCCTACTTTATTTCATGGAAGAAAAATAATTGGAATGCGCTACATTTCACCTAAAAAAGAATAATGCATCCATTAGCTATATCTAAATTTCTTAAAATATATTCATTGAAAAGAGCAAATTCTAAAATAATTTTCAAACACAGTATTTGAAAAATTCTTGAATATAATAATGAGCCATGCTGTTATTTAAATTTTATCTGTAAAAAATAGTAAATGAACATGTTTCTTTATGCCCTTTTTTAAAATTGTTTCAATCAAGAAAATCCCCCGAAAAAAATAGAATAATTCTTCTAACGACTTACCAATATTTTTCGCTAAAATTTAGTTTAAGAAAGTCGTAACTAAAAATAATTGCTTGATGTATCTAATCCTCTCCATTAAAATGTGTAAACATGTTTGAAATATGCTCATCAAAAATTTGAGAATTATTTAATAAGTTTTTTTTTTAAGAAAAAAGTACGTAAAGTGAAAAATTATACATTTTGACGTGAACTCACTCAGCTATTTAAAGGTGCTGGAATGTCCCTGCACAAATGGTTTTTTTCACACATTCCACGGATCTACACTTCGATCAATCATCTGAAGAAAGTATCAGAAAAACCTTGGGTGTTTTGTGGAATTGTTCATATGTCACCTTTTGTTTTAAAGTTTCTCCTTCGACGAATCATATCTTAACGAAGAGAGATATGCTCTCCGAGATCGCACGTATTTTGAACCCACTTGGTCTCCTAGGACCTGCAATCAGCAAAGCCAAATTTTTCTTGCAGGAATTATGGCTCTAAAAATTTTAATGGCATGAGAAAGTTCCTGTTCCTGTTGCCGCAAAGTGAACTTCTTTTGTGCGTTCCTTACCTGTTTTGGAAGAGCTAAAAATTCCAAGATTTGTTCTATAAGAAATTCTAGAAAGTATAGTTTTCTATAGATTTAGTGTTGCATAGTATAATTGATT
>BMAU01001342.1:0-63818 GCA_019973935.1 Trichonephila clavipes | reverse complement strand
ATAAATAAATTTCTCCTCAAATAAATTTCAAAATGAAAAACTTTAAATCACTGATATTTTTTTTTTAAAAAAGATAAAACTTACATCGGATGAGCCTCATGTGGACACCCTTGTGCTATAGCATTATTAATTTTTTAAGACTATTTTATAAGAAAAACTATAAATTGGAATAATTAAATATCGAATGTTTTAAATTTGAATTTTTTTTATGGTAGCTGATGTAAAATATGTATTACACATTCGATGCATACATATTTTAGGAAAATTCTTTTAGAATCTGGAACCGAGTCCACCGTTCAACTTCTGAATTATTACTATCTAGGTGTTTTTCAATTACTTCTTTATTTCAAAGAATTAAGAAAAATTTGGAATGTGGAAATATTTTAAGCAAGCGTTACATTCAACAAAAAATAATACTTTCGGCCATCCACACAATATGCGTAAGAAAGTTTAGGTCTCAGAGAAGAAATTGACTTGAATATATAAAACTTGAAAATGATGTACAATAACTCACGCCTGAATGAAATCATATGTAATATATTAGGGGCCTCGTTCAAACTCGATGAGCTGTTGATAATGGCTTCTTCGTCCTTTTTAAAGGAATTCTTGGCGAACATGAACTCACGTCAAATTTTCAAGACAAGTAATTCTCACGAACTTTATAGCTAACATTTAAAGCAACACTTGCGCGTTCTGAGTGGCGCTACTAGCGCCGCACTTAAGTGCGAAATTTGAATCGATGTCATCTTTCAGATGTATAAACACGTCTACTTAATTTCGTTTATCTAACAAGTTTTCTTGGTTCTTGGGATTTCCCCCGTTAGGGTTTTAAACGAAACACAAATCAAAACTTAATTCGTCATAACAAAAGCAATTCAAAAATAATACACAATGAAATTTCTTTCTTGTGTTTTTGTGAATAAGCTTTTAAAAAGCACAGCTCGTCTAGCGTTCCATCTCTAAACAGCTTCTTATTTTTGTTACAAATTGTCCTGCCGAAGAAAATACTCGTTTAGAATCTACACTAGTAGGTTTTATCATTATTTAGGGGTATATTCTTGCCAGGTAGTCATCACGTTTCCCTCCATTTTCAAAAAGACTTTTTTTTTTTTGAATTTTTGATGGCAGTGTCTCAAATCTAATAGGCTTCATTGGTGCATATATCTCTTTGATAATTTTATCTAGCTCTTCTGCTACACTTAATGGTTTTATGTGGAAATTGATTCACAGTTATTGAATCAAAATGTGAATCAATTTCAAGTGTTACCTCATTTGAAATAGAAGATCCAGTGGTATGAGCTGTTGGTATTGCAGTAAGGTTTGAAGAGTCAAGTCTTTCAAGCAGGTGTGCTATTATTTTACAGCATTTAATTGAAGAAGGAACTGTAACTAAAAATCTATTCCAGAGACGTGTCTTATTATGTAAGTTCCGCGTAAATGGGTGCGCAATCCTTTTTTTTTAAATCCGTGCAAATGTTTTGGGATATCCACGAGTAAATCAACAAGTACGTTTACATTTTCTTGGGTATCATAAACATTGCCCATAGGGTTAAGAACAAAGACGGAATTTAGAAAGGAGTTTTAATTTTTGGAGGAAGGATTTGATTGACCTCCAATTTTATTTTTGTAGAGATATCTTTTTTATTTGTCTTAGGGTATTTAATTCGATTTTTTTTGTTTGATAGGTATGTAATAAATTTCTTTCTGCTGATATCTTAGATACAAATTATATTTGAAATTGCTATGTAAGAATACTCATCAGGGAAATAATCATTTTCAATTTGAGTCTTTCACAAGAAAATGTTACTTTTCTAAGAAAATAACATAGATCAATTTTTTCACAAATAGTTTGTATAATTTTGTTTTCAAACACATCTATTTCTTATTTTACAAATTAATGTTATTATTTCCGATACGCATGAAAATATGACGAAAATTTCACTAAATTACAGTCGTCGCTAAACCTGAAAAAAAGTTCGTTGTTTGGAAAATTTCGTGAAATGGGGATTTATCTTTCAATATAGTTTAAAAACCACTTAAAACAAATTTTAAATTCACATAACTATACATTATAACAAAATTAATTGTTCACACACCTTCTTTTTTGTAAGTTAATATCTATTTATTTTACATATCTTACCTATCAAAAAGAATTCGGCTAGGAAAGCAGGGGAAAAAACAACTTTGTCAAGAAATACTCGGTATTTCCAACTTTAAAAAAGTACTTTTGTATTATGATTAACGAATTTTAATAACATTTTTCAATTTTAAGCCTACAAGCAGGGCCGATCCTACGGTACCAGCCGCCCTCGTGCAAACACCTAATGTGCCCCCCCCGCCTAAAGAACTTTTCATATTTTGACTAATACTTAACGTTGACGTTAAAAACTCATCTACTTATATAAGAATAAAAAGTAAAACACATTAATAATAACTCAAATAAAATTTGAAGTGCAAAACTTCATTTTTTGTCCAGGTAATGCGTTATAATAGCGACAAAATACTTTAAATATAACCTTTAAAATAAAAATAAACATTTTATAATTATAAATGCAAAAAGCAACAGAATTTACTCAAAAGATACAATCTAATAAAAATAAATACTAAGGCACAAATCTCGTGAAACGAAAAGTATATAAATCAGTCCTTCTACAAAGATTAAGAAATGAACTATATCGTAAAATCCGGTGTATAACGCCCACTTTTAACTCAAAAAATAGGATCGAAATTTACGGGTGCGCGTTACAAGTCGAATATAAAAATGAGAGCTTTAAAAATACAAAAAGATGAGCATAGAAAAAGATCAGACTTTTGCATATATCGAAATACTGTTTCTGTGAAAGAAATAACATTCCTTATATGAACTTTTTTTTTTAAAAGGGTTGTTATTCTGAAATTACACTATTTTTTACTAAAGCTTGGAATAATTCTGGAATAAAGGACTTCAAAACATAAAATCATTGTGCAGATGCATTTCAGGTCTCTTCGTGAAAAAGGGTGTGTGTGTACGGCGAATATGTGTAGAGGCACACACGTTATACGCCGGATTTTACTATAACTATTAAAATAATTTTTCTGGCTTTCTGAGAAGCAAATTTGTTAATAGTTTCGGTTAAATCAATTTTTTCTGAGATTTCGGATTCAATTGAGATTATGGCCAAATCTGAAAGCCTTTCTTGTGTCAAATTATCTCTCAAGTAATTTTTAATTTACTGAAACTTCTTTCACCAGAAGTTGCAGAAACAGGAAAGGTTAAAAAATTATTAATGCTAGAGCGAAATTGGGAAAACAGGGAATAAGATCATTTTTCACTATAATTTGTAATATCTTGGCTGTTTTTTTACGATGAAAAATATCTTTGAATGAAGTTATTTCATTGAAGAGCTGTATACCGTCTATATCTTATTTTATAATTTTTTTTTATTTTCTCTTATTGTTCCAGCAATAGTTTTTTTTTCTTTTCAAAAGTTCATCTGAAAGTGGATAAGATGTGTACTAGTTGTCTCCTTTAAAGTTACTTTCTTCCCAAATGTTTATGTGCTAAACATATAAAACATTTATTTCCAACTGTGTCTCCCTCTTCAAAATCTGGATCGATTTCAGTGGAGGAATCATATTTGCTGTTATACTCTGCATAATTTGATTCTTCCTCATCATAATCACGAACAGAATTTCTTCATCCGAAAATACTGTTGTGCTATATCTGTTAAAATACTGTATCTATTTAATTACTTAAATATCACATTTCTTCATCATAACTACAATAATACGCCATAGCACAAGGAAGATTTAAAACGCGCTCATACATTCAGAACTGTAAAGGCGATTCACGCGCAGGGGATGACATACCCGAAGAAGCGGAATCCAAAAATAAATATTTAGAATTCGTGTACAAGCTAAGCCCCCTCAAAGGATGTGACCTTAAAGTCAGCTACACGAGAAACTATCCATTTTCCAAAAAAGGCTTAGACGGAGCGTTTAAAAAAGGTAGACGGTGGGTATGGCATACTCTGCACGGGAAGTGCCGGGTTAAAACTGAGAAAGATCTCTGTCCTGATGTATTTTCTATATCGGTATAGTTAAAAATATTTTTAAAAGTATCTCTACATTTTAGGGAAAATCGAGACCATTTCTTTTGCAACCTCAATGCTTGCACAAGGCCTCGGGTCTGCCCGAGGGACGATTCCGAGTTATATAATTTATTTCTCTGTAGCAGTGTGGAAGGAATTTCTATGAATGCTTAAAAATAAAGTTATAAATTTTGAATTAAAAATAAATAAATTCTTTTTTAATCGAATCTAAATTTTCAAACTTTTTAAAGTTTTCTATTTATTATTGCAAACTGTAAATTTTTTCCATGAAATATTTAGAAAATGAAAATAATAATCTTAGGCTTTTTAAATTTTTTTCCAAACTCTCAAAAAATTACATTTTATCTTTTTTCAAATTTTCTGACTGAATTATGAAATTTCTGATTTAATACAAACGAATTTTGTTTAATTCTTTTATTCTTTATAGAAAGCATAAATTCATTTCTAGAAGAAAACGTAGCTTAGCTTCCCCAGATTACTTATTCAAAATTATTAAAATATGTCCACCAAAAGTAAGCTTTCAAAAATTCTAAGGTTTTTAAAAAAAACTAGAAACACAGAATCACAATACTCTGAATTTGTCGTTTCCTTTTAAGGTTTCTAAATATAAGTTAATAAAGCATTAATATTATTATTATATTTATTTGCTTGTTTTTTCAAATATATTTTAGTACTTTGAGACTAAACAGAACAACAAAACATTTTTAGAATAATTTGAAATTTCTAAGATAACTCAAATTTTTTGACAAAGGTCACAGTATCACAAAAGAAATTTTAAATTTTTTAACTAAACTTATATCTTAATTACATTAAAAATACTCAAGGTTATACAACCTTACTACTTATTGAATAATTTTTCACATTTCTGTTTTGTTTGAAACACTTATCTACTTCATAAATTGTGTTTATCATATTTTTATTTCTGTAATGCATTTCACAATCACTTTAATTAAATAGTTTTATACTACTAGGAGCAACTAAAAAAATATTACCTGTATTTTTTTTAACATTTATTATTGTTCTGTAAAAATAAACCTTTCATTAAATGCTTTTTATAAGAAATTTCTGCCATAGCTCTGACATTCTTATTGTTGTCTTTTTTAAAGATTTTAAATATTGCTATAGATTGTTACAGATAAAGTTAATCAAAATTCTTTAGAAGCATACATGATGCTATACAATATTTTAGAGAAATTATACGATTTTAATGCATTTTTATAATTAATTATACAGGTAATTAATTATTAGGTTGCATTAAATACTCTTTCAAATTCTCTGGGCAAAAGATCTTAATCAAGAAGGTATGATGCAAATCAGTCTTAAAATAGTAATAAATACAAAAAGAATTTGTGCTTTTCAAATTCAATCTTACAAAATAATGGTTCTCTTAGCTGTCTTAGAGTATATTAGAAAAAGTATGTGTTTATTTCACATGTTACCTCAATAATAATAATAAAAAATGTGTGTGTATCTTTAAGTAAACTTAAAAAACTTTATTTCTTTGAAAAATCTTTTCACAGTTTGCAGCAATTTAAATTAAATATTTAGAAATTATGTAGATTGTTTGTTTTATTACTAAACAAAACCATCATAATATATGTCATGTTTCGAGACAGAATCAAACTAAATTTTTAAGAAGAGGGTCTTTATTCTATGAAATCTGTACAAGCTCTGACGCTGAGCGGAGAGAGAAAAAGAACGCCACGGAATATTTTAAGTGGAATCACTTAAAACATAGATGAGGTAAGTATCGCGGCTTTTATGATTGTACTTGAAAGTTAATGCTGACATATGGGGACTATTAAATCTCACGATCTGGAATTAGACATGTTTATTGGCTAGGCCATATGTTCGGAAGAAAATAAATGGGTGATTAATTTGATACTTGAAGATGTGAACTGAGAAAGATGAGTTAGGGAATTTAATTTTTAATCTAGATAGGGAATTTAATTTTTAATCCAATTTAATTGTCCTTACATTGCCCCCCAATTTTAAAAGGGAGTCATGGCGTGGTTTTATCTCTCTTTACAAACTTAATCAATTTTCAACAAACACAAAGCAATACATAACGTCATTTAGAAAGACATATTACACACAGTAGAAATATTTAAGCAATAGGAATACAATAAACGAAACTATAAAAACAAACACAGTAATGACACTTCAAAATATTAATTGATAAAAATGAATTTCCATACATATAATTGAAGATTAGCTTGTTCAAATCTATTCGACATCCAGAATAAGAGCTCACGTTTCCTCCTATTCCTTCATAATAATAGATTCGTATTATAGCTAGTAGATATTGTTTTCAAAAAAAGTTTTATATTGGAAAATAATATCATATCAAAAAATAAGATAGTAAATATAAAAATGCATGATATCATACAAATGTTAAAATAATAATTTTGTATAAAAATCTACTCTGGCGCCATCGTTATATTGTTACACAAATTTTGCATTTATGAAATACATTTATTAAAAAGATAAAAAAAAAAATATAGACACTAATAAAATGAAATTATCAATAATATGAAAACAGTGTACAGCACACAACTTATATATGCACTACTTAACACAATAAACAATATTTTATTTCGTATGCGTTATGAAATATAAAAATTATAAGAATATAGGAATAAAAGAATATAAGAGCTCTTTTTTATTATTTTTGAGTCGGAAAAGTGGACTCACTTCAAAAATCACCTTTAGTATTTATGAAAATTTTCTCAATATATTCACTGTAACTTAACAATATCGCATACATTATTTTGAATCTCGCCGTAACCTTCTAAAAATTCGTTTCATAGACAAAAATTCTTGAGTTTCTCTTACATCACACATTCACTAATATAAACTGTATCGCACTACTTAATTTTGAACACATCTCTCTGAGAAATCTGCCTGATCAACTTACAGATGTTCAGGGATACTGATAAGAAACATTAGAGGTGTACATATCATACTAAACACGCTTGTCCTCTTAATGATTCAATACATATACAAAATTATAATGATTGTATTCTCCCTTATCCATTGTATAATATCCAAAAATAAGCTTCAAGTTATTAAATTAATTTTAATTTTAGATGAGGAAAATTTTGAGAAATAGGGAATTTTGATATATGGCCGGTACATCAAAACACACAATTTCAAAATAAATTTAAATGACAGGCAATAAAATTACTGCTGAATAAAATAATTAACAAAACAATAAAATTCAGTGGAGAAAAAAGAATACAACGTGACTTTACTTTTGTTTCTTATAAAAATCAATATCACTAGTATTAGTACATTAGAGTCATTTTTCTAAAAATTTAATTTATATCTTTCAACTTTAAAACACCAATTTCTATCATAACTGTTAACTCATTCGACATCTTAAGATAAAATTATGAGAAGAATATTAAAATTTCTCAAAATTTTGTGTGACGAAACCTATACACTTTGTTTTCTCAATTAAAATATAAAGAAAATATCTCATTTAACACAATTATATTATAAAAATTAAATATATCATATCATATATTATTCTTTTTCGTAAAGTTCTTTTCACAAAACTCAGTCACTTCAGCGTTACTAAAATTGGAAATATATAATTTAAGTGACCTCCACTTCGCAACGGCAGAAAACCCTGGTGAACAGCAAACCAGATATTGCTCTTACTTTATTTCACTAGTAAAATTTTATTTATTTTTCTTTCAATGTTGGTTCTTCACTATTATTCGATGGTGGTCAAATTTTCAGTATTACCGTGCAGACTTTCCGGCGAAGATTTTTTTTCTTTTTCGATGTTGGTCAAATCACTGTATTATTAGAATTAATTCACAATACTGTTCGGAGAAGAAGAATATTTTTTTCTGGCGGAAGAAAGCGATGTCTATCTTCACCAGGATAGGGGATTCACGCTTCCTTTTTTTTTTTTCTTCTTCGCCATTCGAAAGTTGTTTCTTTCATTCATGGCAAACTGGTTGACCTCTTCAGCAAAGACAGAAATATCGTTCGGAGGAAAAACGGTTTCTTCTCGTTGTTAAGAGCGATGTTCTTCCGGGGATTACTAGCGCTTTCTTCTTTTTCCATACCATTTCTTTTAATTCCGGCAACCTGACGTATTCAGCAAAGAGGTATATGGCGCAGTCGGTGTTCCATCAAAAATTCTCCATATCAGTTATTACGGTCGTCTCGGCGTTTGTTCTTATTTTAAAATTATTTTATAAAAAAGATTAGTTTTTTACGTTAAGATTTGAAATCCAGTCACAGATAAAAAAATCCTGCCGGCTTGAATTATGTCATGTTTCGAGACAGAATCAAACTAAATTTTTAAGAGGGTCTTTATTCTATGAAATCTATACAAGCTCTGACGCTGAGCGGAGAGAGAAAAAGAACGCCACGGAATATTTTAAGTGGATTCACTTAAAACAAAGATGAGGTAAGTATCGCGGCTTTTACGATTGTACTTGAAAGTAAACGCTGACATATGGGGACAATTAAAACTCACGATCTGGAATTAAACATGTTTTTTTTATTACACTTTTTTAACCTAACATACTACTCTTTCAGAGAAAAAACAGATCCCGGACCCAGAATCGAAAAACTTTAGGAACATAAAAAATTCATCACTGTCATTATTTTTGAAATACTGCACATTATAGCTGTAATCTGTTTGACCTTCTAAATTATTGGTACAGTTAGTTATGACCCCTCTCTTATGTGTTCTCTGTTGCGCTTTTTTCATGCAAAAGAGTTTTTATGATATTTGGAAAACCACGGAGAGAGCACACACACACACAAGCACATGAAGGATTACTTGGCCAAGACATATTTTTTATAAATATTCTCAATGTATAAAGCATAACGAAAAACGTTTCACACACAATTTTTAGCAATAACATACATATTATCTTAATGAATATACTTTTACCCGGAAGTGGTCGCGCGGGACACATAGATTACGAAATCGTTAATTCTGGCAAAACTGTTTATTTAGTACCAAAGAAAAATTGAAAAGTCCTTGAAAGTAGGTAAGTAAACTTTCTCATAGCTAAATTATTCACTGGAATCATGATTTGTATCGTGTACAATAAAATAATTATAAAAAAGGATTGGGGTGACTCAATAACCGTATCGAGTACGCGCCTGCTCCCGGGTTAAAACATGTTAAAGTCTTTTCGTTTTAAATATTAAAAATAATACAATTATTCTTCATCGATATTTTATATTATTGATCATTATTTAACATCAGTGGTGCACACAAGGGGGGGTCCAGAACCTCCCCCAAAGCCCTTTGATTTTTTTCCGATTGAATATAATTCTAAGTTTATAGTACGCAAAATTTAGTTAAGTATTTGTTATTAATGATTAATTTTATTAATTAATGCTAATTATTTATTCAAGAATTAGTTTTTACTGTGTTTTGTTCCCGAAAATCGACAAAATCAAAAGGAACCTGATACAAGATTGGTGAACTTTCGACCCCGGATCCCCCTTGAAAAATTCCTGCGTGCGCTACTGTTTAACATCAATTATAAATGCTAATTCTGTGAGGCTTAAAATTACAAAATTAAAACTAATTATAATTTGAGCAACGATTTTAAAAAAATCATTTAACGTTTTTGTAAACATTGTCGAGCACTTGGCTTTGCTTCCCTTACAATTCAGCTATTATATCAATAATGTTTTATTTTCTTATAAATGAACTCGTGCAAAGAGCGGGCACTTCAGCCGGTATACTTTTTAATGTATCAGTGCTGCACAGAATATTTTATAACTAATTAATTAATACTAAATTAAGAACAATTTTAATAAGTATTAATGACATCCATGAGCTTGTCTTGGAAAGCAAAGTTTTTATAAGGAATGCTTATTATTAGAAATTGACCCTCTGAGTTCTTTTTCTATATTTAGCAGATATCTATTTTGTCTTCTAAGCAGCTACCGCATTTTTTGCAGTATGTTCAATTTAAAAATTAGAGAAAGGAAAAATAACATAATAATTATCCTATTGTTTTATTTATTTATTTATTTTGCTTAAAAGTAGTATACAAAATTTAATACTTATGTTAATAATTTGTATGGTTCATAATTAAGATCGCCTATTGTAACTTTAGCGTCAAAGTGCATTATTATTGCATTCAGTACATTATTAATGTATAAGGGGGCGCGAAAAAAAAATTGTGATCGAAAAGGGGGGCGCCAGTATTGAAAGTTTGAGAAGCACTGGGCTAGGCCATATGTTCGGAAGAAAATAAATGGATGATTAATTTGATACTTGAAGATGTGAACTGAGAAAGATGAGTTAAGTGCTAGATAGGGAATTTAATTTTTATTCTAATTTAATTATCCTTACATATATATGTTATGATTACAAACAAAATCATCCAAAATAAATATAACTACGTTTTATTTCAATTTTGAGCTATTGTTAGGATCCTTTTAAGTATGTAAATAATTAATGAATGTACTCAAAGGCTCATTATTGTTTTGTATTTTAAACGAACTACTGGCATTTTTCATAAGTGCCTAAAGAAATTATTTTTACACGAGAGGCAAATAATATTCTTTCATTTGAATAACAACGCCAATTGAAAATGTTTTGAGAAGATTAGGGTACATTCAAGCTACGAATATATACACTTAAAATATGTTAATCAACATGTCGAGACTGATGACAGTTATTTATATTTATTTATGTAACACGAAAATAATAATAGAACAAATGCAACAAAATATTTTTTTTCACTTTATCTTTTGTAATGTTAAAATACCTGGGCATAAAATCTTAAAAATCGAAAAGAGAATTTGAGAATGAAAATATAGTTACTTTTTTTGTTCCGATTTTTTTCTTGTCTGTATAAGCGCAGGAAGCAAAAAGAAATTAGTTTGGAAGTCAAATTGATGCAAAATTTCCTCAGTTTTCTTTGAAAAGGGGTCTTTTTTTTCTGAGGGTCATTCAGCTCCATTCTTTTCATTCGTCCTTAAGCATGTCATAAATCTTGATCGTGCTTTACATCACTTTTGTTCGATGTGTCGAAATTCGTCCTTAACAGCCCCTCCTCCTTTCCTTATGGGACCAGCGTTAAGAACTCAAGAATACTCGTTAAAAAAATAATTAAATATAGACTTGGAGGGTTACAGAAGACTTCTGGCGCTTATGGGCCAGATATTTCTCGGAACGGGAAGCAGAACCCTTGCTGACTGAATGCACATTCGGTCTTTTGGTTGTTACAGAGATAAAAGAGAACCGGGATAAATAAAGTCTAATATTCTCATTCACTGAACCACTTCTGAAAAAAATTCCATCTGCCAAGCCTTCGTGTAGCTTCTTAGTGCGGCGTTTATTACAGTCAATCAATCAACTGACGAAGGGGGTATTTTTATTTACAAGCAAATAACATTCTGAATGGATTTGTGTTATCTATATTTCACTTTAAGCGATCATTTTGTCGAACAACTTTGAATGAAAAGTTTTTCCTGCTTTCTGACCAAATGCCTGTCCTTGTCTTCTCATCATTTTTGAGTAATTTTACCAGCTTTTAAACTTTTTTATTGTGGGTCTTGAGATTCAGACTTCACACGGAAAATTTAAATCGTTTGAAACCAGTGACATACTATTTTATAAACATAGAAAGGAACTCTTAATATGACCATTAATAACATTTTACGACTTTTTGCTTACACACATCCGTGGCTCCTGCAGCTAGGGGGGGCATATCATTGATACTGGCCCCCTAATAAGAGAGGCTACACCCGTGATGAGAAGGAATGTTCCTCAGAATTTGAAATCCATACTTATTTTTCTCGAACTATGTTATCAGGACTTATTTTGATTTTTCAATATAACTATTTAAAATTCAGCATATTTATTCAACTTATTATAAATTTTATTTTGAGAAATTCTCAAAAACTTTTGCTGGATCAATAGAATTAAAGGTGGCCTGTGGCCAACCCCTTGTTTCGGCCGCCCACGTGCGGTGCACGCGCTGCACACCTGCTAGGATTGGCCCTGCCTGCAAGTAATTTTAAGCAAGCATATTTTATGACCAGTAATTTTAACAATGCATGTCCTTCAATTTAACTACCGGTTAAGTCTATTAATTTTGTTTGCATTTTTTCGTTTTTTAAAAAAATGTTTTCTCTCATTCCTCGCATCTGCAGGGCACGAAATACCTCATCAGGCGTATTTTTTTTCACAAAATTCATGTCTAATCGTTTTAAGATATCCGACTACGTTCGGAACCGTGATTTTGCAAAGCGCACAAATGGATAATTTTCATAATATTTAGTGTCACTTAGATTGTAACATACGCATAAAATTGTTTTGAAAACATTTTGACAAAATTTTTTTTTTAAATATAATATTTTGGCAAACAATTAACTTAGAATAATATTTTTTCCAAATGTTCTCATTTTGTGAAAAATGCTTCTATTATAATAATATTTTGCCTGTATATAGCTCAGACCTCTCTACAGAGGCTCAACTAGAATTTTTGAAATATATAACTTAGAAGTGGGTTTATTCATATTTACAACAATAAAGGTGAAAGGGGAGAAATTTTAAGAAAAAAAACGCCAATAATTATTTCAATGGATGGTAACTCTAAAAATAATGGGAATGTTTCAAAAATTCTAGTTCAGCCTCTGTAGAGATGTCTGAGCTGTATACAGGCAAAATATTATTATAATCGAACCATTTTTTCCAAAAGGAGAACATTTGGAAAAAAGATTATTCTAAGTTAATTTTTTGCCAAAATATTATATTTAAATAAATTTTTTTTTGTCAAAATCTCCTTAAAACAATTTTATGCATGTATTCTCATCTGAGTGACACTAAATATCATGAAAGTTATTCATTTATGCGTTTTTTTAAAATCTCGGTTCCGAACGTAGTCGGATACCTTAAATGATTTTAGTTTCGCATTTCATCACACGAAGGTCCAGAAATATTTAAAAAACAGAGAGGAAAAAAAATCGCTTACCAAGAGAAAAAGTTCGTTAAATGGAAAATGCACTTAGCTATTTGGAGGTTATTTGACGAAGAAAATCATAAAATGTTCTTGGTTCCAGTAAAAAGTTCGCTAAATAGAGAAATTCGCAAAATGGAGAGGGCTGACTATATTATATTAATCGGATTAATTTCCAAACTAAGGTTACTTTTACACAAGCTTTTATTTAACTTGCAATGTAAAATGTTCATTTGATTCTGATGTTTTCACCCGATTGAGCTGAAAAATTTTGTATACACACTTAGTTTAGATGACAATGCATGTTTTGACCATTTATATTCCGATATCGCAATTAGTTAAAAAGACTAGCTGTATGGCCCAGCGTCTCAAGGGATTTCTCCACTTTTATAAATTTTCCCTTTCCTTAAAAAAATCAGCACTTCTAATACTCTTTTTCAACATGATTTCCACCCCCCCTCCTCCGCTTAGCCCGGGGTTTCTCGGGTTTTACCGAGTGTATAACATAAAATTACCCGTTTCGAAATTTTTTCGCTTCTTTTCTTAGACAGGTTTATCTCCCTCCGGTACTGCATGGACATTTTTTAAATTCATAACATATTGTCGTGGAAATTCCCCTTCCCCTGTCGCTATCAGAGCTCTCAAATAAGTGAATATTCACCGATTCTTAAACAGCTTGACAGATGCAGCCATCTTGTGGCACAAAAAGTAATGATTTATTGCACAAAAAACTCGTAAAAAAAGTGTTTGACATTTTATTCTTTAAATCACTAACTGTAAAATATAAAAGTATAAGTTTTTTAAAAATCATTTGCATATAAACGCATCTTGATATTGACTTATTTTAGAAAAAATCATATGTAAAGTATCTTTGTTTTGTAAAAAAAAATTCAGTATCGTGACGAAATAAATTTTCTTTCCAATTACAAAATGGCAGGCAAAGTTATTAAATGCGCAAATAAAGTTTTGAGTATGTTTTTAAAAATCATAAAAACTGTTAGACATTTAAAAAGTAAAAACCATTCGAAATATTTTTCGGATCCAAATTTTTATGATCTCCTTGTGTTGTTTTTCCAATCCCGTTCCATGATCTCAATGAAAGTAAACAAACAGATTCGAGCCCGATCTTTTTGCAAGTTTCGTGATTTGTGGTTGGCAGCAACTGCAATGCAAATCGAGCGACTATTTAAACTCGGCTCGTGTTAGTTTTTCAGGCGGGGAGGAGAAAAAGAAATATAAGAAGTGTGTATGATTTTGATAGAGTAAAAGATTCATTAACGAGTCGTTTAGTTTCAAAAACAAGTATGGAAACGCCCTCAACATCTGAAAAAGCCAGATATATCTTCCGATAATCATAGCTTGATCCCATGTTCAGAGGTTAAGTGGATTCGAAATATAGGTAGGAAAGTAACTGGATCTAACGTATATTATAGTATAGAAGGGGAAGCAACCCAATTGAAATCTTTTAACGAAATAGAGAGATACTGTAAGAGGCATAATATTGAGTATGATCCTAGTTTATTTAATTTTAGAAAAGATAATACCGAATCCCAGAGATTTTCAGATTTGTCAGAGCAACAAGAAGCTTTTATGGTTGAAGTAACTATTCCTAACTGTTACAAACAGGCGATAAGATCCAGAGACTCATCTAAATGGCATGATGCAATGGATAAAGAAATTAACGTAATGATGGAACGTAAAGTTTGGGATTTAGTTGATCATCCGGATAATATAAAAATTTTAGAAAACCGTTGGGTTTATACCATTAAATATGATGAAAATAATAAAATTGTTAGATACAAGGCCCGCTTAGTTGCGCGAGGTAACACACAATTACGAGGCGAGTCATTTGACGAGGTATTTAGTCCAGTTATTAACTTTACTATTGTAAGATTATTTTCCACTATCTGTATGTTTGTGGAAATGGATGCATATTCAAGTAGATATCACTAATGCCTATTTATATGCTAACTTAGATACTGTAATCTACATGAAGCAACCAACTGGATATAAAACTGATAATAACAAAGTGTGTAAGTTACGTAAAGCAATATATGGACTCCACCAGAGTGGACGCCAGTGGTTTTTGGAATTAGAAAATAAATTAATTAAATTAAAATTTAAGAAGTTAGAGTGGGTTAATTGTGTATATATGTTGGAAGATAATGTAATTTTATTATTTTATGTAGATGACATGATTATATTTGGAAAAGAAATGGAAAACGTAAATTTTGTATTACAATTATTGCAGAAAAATTTTGATTTAAAAATTATGGGTAAAACAAAGAAATTATTAGGAATAGAATTTGAAGAACTAGGTAATAGTCTGTTTATACATCAGAGATCTTACATTCGAAGGTTATGTGAAATTTACGAAAAATATAAATATCCAGTAAGTTCATTACCTATATCAAAAGGTCAAGTTCTTTCCAAATTAGATTCACCCAAAACTAGCGAAGAAATTTTAACAGTTCCTTATAGAAATTTAATATGATCTTTGTCATTTATTGCTATAAGCACAAGACCCGATATTATGTATGCAGTAAATGTATTATCTCAATTCCAAGCAAACCCGGGAATAAAACATTGGAATTGCTTATTGAGATTATTAGGTTATTTAAAATACACTCTTACACAAGAATATAAATTAGAACTTTTTCAAAAGTTAAATCATTAAAACTAAGATGTAATTCAGACTCCGATTTTGCTACAAATAGGGATGATCGAGTGTCGATGGGAGGATTCATAACTTTTATAGACGAAACCTCCAATTTCATGGCGAACTTTCAAGCAAAATCCGTTAGTCTGTCGACCATGGAAGCTGAGTATGTTAGTTTAACAGAAGCAGCTAAGGAATTCATTTGGCTAAAGAATGTAATTAATAATAAAAGTTTAAATTTGGAATTAAGTGAAAATGTAATGTTTTGTGACACAATCAAGCTGCTATAAGTTTTTCAAATTCACCGGTAGAAAATTATAGAACAAAACATATCGATGTTCGTTATCATTTTCTAAGGAATTTGATATACGACAAGGTTTTCCAAATTAAATATATAGGTACCAAAAATAATTTGGCGGACATTTTTACTAAACCCATGGTAAAGGAAAAATTGTTGGAATTTTGTAGAAAATTATTTTTTTAGAGAATAAGACTTTGTTTCTTTAAGATTAAAATATTAGTTTGTTTATTTCAATAAAGATTGTGAATAAAATGTATTTCTTTTGTGTTAAATTGTGTAACATGTGATTATAGAATAAAATTAATTTACTGATTTGTAAGAGATAATGGTACGAAATTGGAAAAAGGGGGCCGATTGTTAGACATTTAAAAAGTAAAAACCATTCGAAATATTTTTCGGATCCAAATTTTTATGATCTCCTTGTGTTGTTTTTCCAATCCCGTTCCATGATCTCAATGAAAGTAAACAAACAGATTCGAGCCCGATCTTTTTGCAAGTTTCGTGATTTGTGGTTGGCAGCAACTGCAATGCAAATCGAGCGACTATTTAAACTCGGCTCGTGTTAGTTTTTCAGGCGGGGAGGAGAAAAAGAAATATAAGAAGTGTGTGAGTGTTTTAGCTCTTAGAGGGAGAGAGCGGCTGGTTGGCAATGCAACTGTATGTTGCATCACCATTTTCAGATTATAAATTCATTTTACAATATTAGACTGTAAGAAGACGGTTCGAATCGGATGTCTGGTAATGGGGATTTTTGAACTAAGATTTTATTAGTCAACTTATTGTTTTTTTTATCGCTCCAGTAACGAGCACATTGACTTTATCCTTGATTATTATTAAAGCCATTTTTAAGAAACTGCTTTCATCTTCCTGCCTCCTCGACACAAAAATTTCACTGTTTGCTTTGCCAAAATTTGGGTTAGTTTACCAGTAAGTGTAACAAAAACTAAGAGACGGTGCAGTTCTGAACCCGAGTACAAAAGTTAATAATTCAGCGCTCTAAGCGATCGATCCACGAAATCTTCCGAAAAAAGAAATAAAAGACCTGTAAAATAAAAGGAAGAAATATTCAATTTCGCATTGCGTTATTTGTTAAAGTTTAATCATTTTTAAATTAAAGCCTTCAAACTTTATATATCAATTGCAAACAACGGTAAATTTTAAACAAAACATGCAACAAAAATAGTGCTTCAATATTTCTCGCAAAAAGAGGAAAAAAACAAAAAACAGAATTTTTTTAAACCGTAATTTTTAAGCAATTATTCAATCTTTGTACAGATTACGGATAATATCGTTCTACACACAAAAAAAAAGTTTCATGAAATTATTTTTATAAATAAAGAAATTGTTAGGTATTTAAAAAAAAATTTGAGTATTTTTTGAAAAATCGTTAAAAAAAAGTTTATTTTATTTTATTTTTTAAATGACTGATTCTAAAAGAGAAAAGCATAAATTTTATTAGTGTAGAATATCATTTCATTAACTTGAAAGAAAATGCAATCGGAACCATTTAGAAATCATTTCACAAAAACGTATCGATTTTGATTCATTTTAGAAAAAATCGTAAAAAATAAAAAATATCATTTTTTTTTACAATAAATTATACCGTATCGTGGTGAAGTAAATGATCTTTCCTATTCTGTAGTTATTTTTTTGTCTGAGTCTCATAAAAAAATTAGATCGTGTTTTAAAACTTCTGGGACAAAAAATATAGGTCGGGAAAATATGAACGCTGGTACAAACATAAGGTAGAGAAGTTGGAACGCGCCATCTGGCGGGAAAAATGGCGATAACTATGCATTTTAAGGTTTTTAATTAATATCTTTTTAACTAATTGCACTATCAGAATATAAATGGTTAAAACGGATTCCTCGGACCATTCCCGAGCTTTTGGTACTTTCGACGAGTTTCTGCGTCGTGCGGTTTATGAGAAGATATACTTAGTCGTATAGTCGCATACGTTTGTTTACCTTCGAGTTTTAATGATGCAGTTATCAATTAAAGTAATTTTTTTCGGATGGAATTTTGCAACTCAATTTTGAAGATGATGTCCTCAACTGATTGAGCAGAAATTTTGTATTTATGTTTAGTTTGGAAGACAATGCATGTTTTGATGATTTATATTACGATATCGCAATTAGTTAAAAAGATAATTATTGTAAATCTTTTACCCCTGTTAGCTTTTTATTCTGCCCAGCAGCTTATCGGATTGATCTTAAAGTAGCTCCGACTTTTCGACCTTTTTTAAAAAACCATCTTATTCTTTTTCTCAAATTGAGACAAAGTAATAACTTAATATGAAAGATTATTTACTTCGCCTCGATATGGTTTAATTTTTTAAAATAAATAATGATACTTTCTATTTCCTACAATTTTTTCAAAAAAGAGTCAAAATCGATGCGTTTTCATGAAAATGATTTCAAAGTCGTTCCTTAAGGATTTAATTTTCTTTTTTCGTGTTATTGAATCGATATTCTGCAGTAAGAAAATTCTGGCTTCTCTCTTTTAGAATCAGTCATTTAAAAAATAAAATGCCCCCAATTTTTTTATTTTACGATTTTTCAACAAATACTCGGCTTTTAATAAAATATTTAAAAACTTCATCATTTTTAAATATAATCAAACGAAAATATTTTCCCGTTTGTGGAATAGTATTATGCAAATTCTGCACAAATATTGAAAAAATTGGTTTAAAATTACGGATTAAAAAAAAGTGTATTTTTCGTTTTTAATTTGGTATTATAGTAAAAGCAAAAAAAGAATGAGTTTTATTATTTTAATTAATTTTGCTTTTTGTCCAATGTTTTGGGTCTAACAGTGCTTATCATCCCTTCCCATTATCCTCTTGTTGCGGCCCGAATGAAATATTTATCATATGTATGTGGCCTGGTGGGAAAAAAGGTTGAGTACCACTTAGCTGGACTGTTCAAATATAACCGGCAAACGACCTTGCAACAATGATGCGTTGAATGAGATTAACAGACTGAGAATCCTCTGTCCAGCTATAACTAAAAAGTAAAAAATAAATGAAAAGTAAAACTTTTTTAAAAACAAGCTTTTAGTTAAATACTCTGAAAAGAATAAAATAAACGTTTCTTTTAAAAAAAAATTTGCTATCAACTTATAAAGTCGTTATACAATTTAGGATATAAAAGCTTGTCGCGAGATTTACCTGTGTAGATACACAAGCAGATTAAATAACTTGATCTGATTGATTTTAATTTTTAAAATTTTCAAACTATATAAATACGAGTTCTCTTAAATCTCGCGACAAGCTTTTATATCATAAATTGTATAACGATTTTATAAGTTGATAGCTAAAAAAGTTTTAAAAGAAAAGTTTATTTTATTCTTTTTAGAGCATTTAAATAAAAGCTTGTTTTTTGAAGAGTTTTTTAACTTTTTATTTATTTTACTTTTCCATATTTGTTTGATGGAAATTTTGGAAGCGGCACTGATAATTTTTTTTTATCGAATTATGGCACTGTTCCCAAAAATGTTGGCCATCAGTGTTCTTCTGGGGTTCTGTGAGTCCCCACTATCAGTGTTAAAAATATAGTCCTTCCTCTCCCCCCTCATTCCACAGCTGTCATGTGTAAACAATTCTTTTTCTGGCCATTCGAAGGGATGTCATGGGGAGTGGTTTCTTAACGTAGTTTAGGGTTACTTTATTTTTGTAACACCCCGCCCCCATTTTTTCATGTAAAAGAAGCAGAATTAGTGTTTCTGAAGTGATTAAAGTCATTATTCGTGTAGCAAAATATTCTTTTTCATAAAATATAGTACTCCTAATGTGTATTTAAGCAGTTTATGCGATAATTTTACTCTAAAGTAATATGTGTAGATTGCATACACGTGGCACCATCTGCAGACTTTGTAATAAAGCTTGCCAAATATGGCGTCAGAAAATTCTGGAAGCAAAGATATATGTATATCTTTCGTAATTTTAAAATTTTCTTGACTATTTCTGACATTTCTACATTTCAAGACGGATTTATGTGAGTAGTTTACGTTCTCGGCAAAAGTTCTGCACCTGAATAATGTGATTTCATTGTGCAAAAGTACTCCTAACCATTTCAATACATTTGGCAATCCCCCTTAAAGCCCTCATGTTGGCGTGGTGGAGAAGGTAAAAAAGTGGGGTGGTAGCTCAGATGTCATTCTCGTCACTTGGTATCGATTCAAATACGAGGTTCATCACCAATAGCCCTCGTTTTCGCTCTAGAGTAGGGGTGGCCAACCCAAATGACCTCACGGGCTTCTTCAGAAAAACATTATAGTCCCACAGGCGGCATATAAATATATATATATTTAAATTAGGTTTAAGCCCCTTACAAACATTTATCGGAGTGAAAATTTAAAAAAGATTGATACAATATTGTTTTTCATCTATACAAACATAGATCATATAACAATAATAATGCAATGATTCAATTACGTATAATTTATTTAGTTTGTGAGATATTTGTTTCTCTCAACTCTTACACTTAATTTTTGCAAGTCGATCTCAATGCTTGTATTTTGCGTATCGTAATTGATACTTTCAATTTTGAAAAAAAAAAATCAGACTAACAAAAGCAACGCGATAAATTAGAAACAGCTATAGGATTTATTTGTTACTATCCAAGAATGTGATTTTATTAATGTCAGAATTTCGTAGGTACTTTTGTTTCATGAAGATTCCAAAAGAAAATCCAGGCACAATGAATACTCCAAGTCTAGCGGCTCAAAATTTATTGATGATTGATAGCCACACACACACACAAATACATATTAACGAAACTAACACTATATACATTTAAATTTAAGTTAACACCATTTTGTTTTTCTCCTCGCGCCCGCTCATTCTCTCCTCTCTCTCGTTCAGTTCTCCCTCTTCTTCTCGATGGCCGCACCACCTGTAAAGAATTTCAACTTCCGGGCGAATCTTACATGCCCCACCAACAGAAGCACATGCGTCATCTTCAATGACCAGGTGCTACCAGAAAGGTTAGTCACACACACACATAACATCAAAACCTTAGTTAAAGAGAGAGTGCACTATCTAACTTCAAAACACATGGATATAAATAGGAATGTGAATTAATACTGCAAAAAAAAAAAATACTGAATAGACATATGTTAATCATCGAAGGGTAGGCGAGAGAGGGCATCAGCATTGCCATGGTTTTTCCCCTTACGGTATATAATCCGTAAATCATAACGTTGCAAGGCTAGGGCCCAACGAGCCAATTTTGTACCATGTGGTAGTCCCTTGGTCAGAAATGTAAGTGGGTTGTGATCGGACACAACCTGTATTTGGGATCCGAAAATCCAACAGTCAAATTTTTTCAATGCACTCAGCACGGCATAGGCCTCTCGCTCTATCGTGGACCAGTTCATTTGACATGTGGTTAATTTTCTACTGTAGAACGCAATTGGATGTTCCATTCCATTTTCATCGTTCTGTGCCAGGCATGCACCGACTATAGTAGCAGAAGCATCTGTATACAGCTGAAATGGGCGGTTTAACACAGGGGTATAGAGAGTAGGCATTTCGATTAAACTTTTCTTCAAACATTGAAAAGATTCTTCGGCTGTGTCGTCCCAAGGGATGTTATTTGGAATATTCTTCTTAGTCAAATTGGTCAGAGGTAAAACAATGGACGAAAAATTCTTAATATAATCACGGTAATAGCTGGCTAACCCAATCAATCCTCGTAACTGTTTTTTGGTCGTTGGTCTCAGTAGTTTTGACATAGTTTCCACTTTTGAGGATCCGGAGCATGTTTTCCGGAACCAACAAGATGACCTAGAAATTTAACTTGACTCTTTCCGAAATCACACTTCTCTATATTGACTGTTAATCCAACTGCTCTCAGCGTTTTAAAAACACCTTCCAAGTGTTGCAAGTGATCTGACCATGTTTCTGAAAATACTGCAACATCATCTATATACGATCTACAATAGTTATGATGAGGACTCAACACTTGATCCATAGATTTTTGAAATGTACTGCCCGCATTCTTCATTCCAAAAGGTAAGACCTTCCACTGATAGTGTCCGGAATGAGTAACGAAAGCAGTAAAATGTTTGGAATTTTCCTCCATAGGGATTTGCCAATATCCCTTCGTAAGGTCTAAGATCGATATAAAATGAGCTTTGCCTACCTCGTATATTAAATCCGTCGCATGTTTCATTGGGTATGCATCAGGAATAGTAAAACTATTCAAAAGTCTAAAGTCTATGCACAATCTAATACTTCCATCCCTTTTCGCCACACACACCACCGGATGCGCCCAATCACTGTCACTATGTTCAATCAAGTCCATATCTATCAGTTCATTGACTTGACGTTCAACTTCCTTTTGTAGAGCAATAGGAACTCTATATGGTTGTAGTCTTTTAGGTGAACTATCCGCCGTAACTTTAACAGAATGGCCTTTCACGTTGGCTTTTCCAGGACGATTCCGGAATATGTCTTCATATTGTTGTAATAATTGTCTTAACTGGTGTTTCTGCTGGGAATTTAGAACATCAGGCATTTGATTCAACTCGATACCGATTTTAGGTTGAGTTTCTTTATCTGTGGGAACATAATGCAATTCACCAAAATCGCTATCTTGGTCAAATATTACTCCAACGTGATCGACTCTTGAGATATAGGGCCTTAGCTTATTTATGTGTAATTCTTTAGTACTACCGTCTTCCATTTGAACCAAACAAGAGTGAGGTCTGGTGAGAGCTACTACCTTGGCTGGTCCTATCCAAGTGTTAAGCAATTTATGCGTGGATGAAGGCATAAGGATCAGCACTTCATCTCCAACAGAGAAACTTTTTTCTCGTGATCTCAGATTATAGTGTGAAGTCATACGTTCCTGATTTTTAGTACTGTTTCCTGATGCGATTTCGTGCGCATCTTGCAACTTCTTTTGCAATTGTCTCAAGTATTCTTCAACAGAGAGAGCCCCACTAGTAGGGATTTCCCTTTCTCCTGTCCAAAACTCTTTTAAAATGGACATCGGTCCAGATGGTATTCTTCCATAAACTAATTGGTATGGTGATACACCAGTAAGCGTATGAGGTATTTCTCTGTAAGCAAAAAGCAAATATGGCAGGTGGACATCCCACTCATTTCCGTGCTCCTGGATGTTTTTATTTAACATGTCCTTCAGCGTTCTATTCCATCGTTCAACTGCTCCCATACTCTCAGGATGCCCTGGAGTAGAAAACCTAGGAGATGCTCCTAGCATGTCTTGAAAGGCTTGAGTCAATTGTGCAGTAAAATTGGTACCCTGGTCTGTACAAATTGTCTTTGGGAACCCAGTTTGACAGAAAATTTTCATCAACACTTCGCAGGTAGTTTTTGCAGTAATGTTCTTTGTTGGTATGGCCTCCGCCCATCTTGAGCATAGATCAATGGCACATACAATATATGAGTGCCCTCTTCTTGATCGGGGTTCTAACGGTCCGATGCAATCCACGCTCCAGACTTCGAATGGATTGTTAGGCCTCACTATAGGCTGGATCGGAATTCTATCTCTGTATGTCAAAGTTCTCCGTAACTGACAAGGCTTGCATGCTTCGCAATATGTCTTCACGTCCCTTTTCAACGAAGGCCAGAAAAATGAATATTTAATGCGTTGCTTGGTTTTTTGTTCTCCTAAATGTCCAGCTAACGGAATTTCATGAGCCATTTGTAGAATTTTCTTTCTTTTACATGCAGGTAGGACAACTTGCTTGAGTGGCTCTCCACAAACAATGTCATTATGCACGAGAAGATCGTCTTGTATTTCATATGCCTTTTCCTTTTTATTTGCTTGTTCCCAGATGTTTATCAACGTTTCATCTTCTTTCTGAAGTTTTATAAAAGTCCTTCTGGTCTCACTGCTAAGGTTGGATCTCACTTCGCCTTCAATGTTGACTGAATCTATCGTCGCTTCTATGTCTAGGCACGAACTCTTTTCAAAGGTGTGGACTTCACAGACGATTGAACTCTTATTCTCCTTCAATTGGGTATCATTGTCAATGACGTGCCTTGCATTCACACTGCATAACTGTATGTTTCCCAAAAGGGCTTCATAAGCGGTTTGACAAACTAACATGTCGTTCACTAGCTTCTTTGACACGGCACATGTAATTGGGACTGCATCATGCCAACCATCATCAATTCTTATGCTAAATGTTCTTAAGGGAGCGGTTTCACTATCCCCAAAAGCGGATATCAACTTGATCTTCCCTTCTCCGGTACTCTCAATGTCTTTCACTAAGTCAGCTCGCACACAGAGATTTGTGCTCCGGAGTCTACTGTTCCATTCAAGACGACATCTAGACATTTTACTTTTAAAGTCTTCAATCTATCAATATTCTCGGCCAGAAAATTACACATTGACCCAGGAGTATCCATTTTCGCTGTCACGATATTCTTAATATCCTCTTCTGCTTGCACTACATTACTTTGGGCTTTGACTGGTGAGGGAAACTTGTTCTTTGGTGAGTTTTGTTTATTTATGCTCTTGTCTTGGCATGCTCTTGCGAAATGCCCTTCTTTGCCACAAGTGTAACATTTAGGTGTAATCCGGTGCTGGTTATAATGTGCTTGGTGACTGTTTTCAGTGAAATGGTTAAAGTATCTTCGATTGGCCATCCCCTCTCTATTGGCCATCCCCTCTTTATTTCTATTTTCCACCTGAGATGGAGGACCCCGGGTATCCAAAGGCATGGTTCGCCGATACGATTTCTCCTTATTAAAAAATGGCCCCGCGGGCCGTTTGGTTTTCCCATGAACATCCTCATATTCATCCAGTTTTTCGACAAGTACCCTTGGAGTTTTAATTTTCGCCCACTCATCGAGAAAATGTTCCCGCATCTCGCTTGGCACCTTCTTCTTCACCTGATCTGTTATGAGAAGATCTTTGAGGTCTTCAAACGTTTGAATATCTAACCCGTTCAGCCACTCTTCACAAAAATTTCTTATTTCATAATAAAAATCTTTCCAAGTCCCATCGGGATTCTTTTGGTGTTTCACGAAGAGCTGACGGAATTTCTCAGGACTCAATTTGAAACGTTGATGCAATAGTTTTTTTACAAATTCATAATCAGCGGCATCCTTCTCTGGTTCACGAGCAATGAGACCTACAATTTCCGAAGGTAGAATACTGATCAGATGTGTCACCCAACATATTTTTGGTAAGTTCAGAATTTTTGCTTGACGTTCGAATGATATCAGGAACAGACTAATATCATCGAATTTCGAATCAAATTTCGGAATCAATTTATGTAAATCAATCTTAATTTGTCCTGGTCCTTTCACTTCCGCTTCATTTCCTTCCTTCAACTCGATTTGTTTTTTCTGGAGCTCAAAGTCCATTTCATCTCTTCTCTTTCCTCTCTTCCAGTCTCGTCCAGCCTCTTCCTTTCCGCCAATTCCATCTCTTCTTTTCTTTTCTTCTTTCTATCTCTTCTTTTCTTTTCTTCTCAGCCAATTCTATCTCTTCTTTTCTTTTCCGTTCCTCTATAATCGTGTTTAAAAATTCTCTACAAAACTCCTCGTCGAAATTTTTACTGTTCACAATAGCCCTTCTCAACTCCATTACTTTCAAACCAAGGACATCCTCAACTTCCATTTCCGTAGCCATATATTGCAGGTCTACTTTTAATCCCTTTCCTAAAAATGCCATCTCGCCCCTTACTATAGTTATCCTAAATCAATCAATAACACTCTAAATTTCACAACACAACAGTATGCTTAATTAATCCAGGTGGGTCTTATTTTTTTTTTTTTTTAAAAATAAATGTTTTGTATTTCTTCCGCATAAAATTTGCAAATTAATACCTTGGATGATACATTTAGCACATATGATAGACCAAAATTCAATTCAACCAAGTGTTATTACAATAATAAGAAAGGTTTTCTGCTGCATGAAATAATATCTAAATTTTCGAAAATGTAATTAAAAAAAAATCATCATAAATCATAACAATAAAAAAAATATATATGCGTTTATATCCTTTTCACAAAATAAAACCAAACAAAATAAAAGAAAATCAACCTTTTAGCCAAAATAAAAAAATCATTAGTAATCATATTTGACATATCAGATACTTCAAAAAAAATATACTCATAAATACAAGTTCTACTTGGCAGACATAATATTCCTTAATGTATTCAAAAGAGAAAAAGAAATACGTTATTACACTTTATTCTAAAAATAAAAAAAATGCACACTTCAGCTTATGGCCTTGAGCAATCACTCACTTTTTTTTTTTTTTTTTTAACTCAGCAATGGTTAAAATCGTATTTTCATAATGAGTCATATGCGTACAGAAAAGGAAATGAAAATATATGTTCAATTCTCTTTTTTTTTTAAAAAAATATTATGCAATCCAGTGAAATAATGAATAAATCTTTCATCAATTAATGTACATTTCACATTAAAAAAAAACTATATATATATTCTTTACTTAGATATTCTGCTTAAATTACATTTGATTTCTATATGTAATTCAACAATATTTTAATACCATAAATCATTCATCAAGTTGAGGTATGAATTAAAACATACTTTCTTTCTTTTCTAGTCATTAATATACTCAAAACTCAACAAAATTTTATACTTTTCTCACAATTATATAAACTGATGTTCAACTAAAAATACAGTTGTATTCTAATGCTTACAAAGTTTCAGATTTGCCACAAACAATACATGAACTGATGTTCAATAAAAAAAAAAAAGTAATATGTACCAATATTTCGTAACGTTTCTGTGTGTGGTGAAACACACTAATTATTTGAACTGGTGTTCAATAGAATTATATATCTAATTATTTTTTAAATGTTTCTGATGAAACACAATAATTATCTTTTACCTCTTGGAATAGATGATACCATTAATTAGAAAAATGTTTTCTATGACAGAAAACTACATATTTCTCGCGGTGGTCATTTAATGATTATAATGACTCACACCAGACAATGTTTTCTCTGATGGAAAACTGAAATATTTCTCAACTTAAAACAAAAGAAAAATGTTTTCTATGACAGAAAACCCATTCTTTTTTCACAGTGACCATTTAATGATTCTAATGAGTCACGCCGAACGTCTTCTCTGACGGAAAACTAAAATATTTCTCGCGGTGATCATTTAATGATTATAATGACTCACCCGACTAATCTTTCTTACCCTGGGGGTTTCTAATGAATCAACATACATAAGTTAGACTGTAACTTATTTTACTTTTACTACAATAACATATCATCTATTCCAAACAACTACAGCTATTGATAATGCACTCTTTACATTACAATACATATAATAATAACTTTAATTTGTGAGTGTGGACCACCCTTTCTTACCTGGAGCTTCGATGAAATCTTTAAAATACATCCGACTGCGCCAGAAAGGAATTTCGTAGGTACTTTTTGTTTCATGAAGATTCCAAAAGAAAATCCAGGCACAATGAATACTCCAAGTCTAGCGGCTCAAAATTTATTGATGATTGATAGCCACACACACACACAAATACATATTAACGAAACTAACACTATATACATTTAAATTTAAGTTAACACCATTTTGTTTTTCTCCTCGCGCCCGCTCATTCTCTCCTCTCTCTCGTTCAGCTCTCAGTCTTCTTCTTCTCGATGGCCGCGCCACCTATAAAGAATTTCAACTTCGAATCTCTTCAAACTACGGCACCAAAAAGGACAAATTATAACATGCTTTAGCCTCTCTACATGGTGGGTTTTCAGAGGCACTTGGGCTCCTCATTACACGCCAGCCACGATTCATAGAACAGGCATGCCCATTAACAAGCAAGATTTGAGTTGAAGACGATCATAATACCCAAAAAATTATTATTTCAAATTTCCATACCCCGACAGGTGTCTCCCCTCCAGTTCACAACATCATAGAACAGGCATGTCAAACACGCGGCCCACCATTTTTTTTTTAATTTAAGTATCAAGCTTTTTAACTTTTTTTTCCTTTTTAAAAATTATTTGAGGTGAACTTTCTTGAAATTTGTAACAGATTTATACTTGTTACTTATTCTTATTTTAAAAGAAATAGAGAACAACTTCTTGGTGTGCTGAATAAACTACATTTCTCACACAATATAATGCGGTTTCACTAAATGTTCATGAGGTTAATACCTAGGGTTGCCAGATGTCCGGTTTTCGACCGGACAGTCCAGTTTTCTTCATGTTAGTCCAGTCAAGAGAATCTGGGTAAACCGCGGACAAAAGAATGTCCGGTTTTAAATACATTTTGCTTAATATCTGGTGCTTTGGACAGACAACCAACATAACGAGTAGGATTGTAGGTACCTAGGTGTATATCTACATGGTTGGACACGCGTGTACATGTGGATAGGATTGCGCAGTCAGAGCCACCTTCGGTTCGGATTCGATTCGGACTCTCGATTCTCGACCTTCCTTTTCCGCTCTTCTCCAAGCCCCGACGGGGGAGGGGGAGGGGGAAGGGGCCGGTAGCGGGGAGTCGCTGTCGGTCCATAATTGTTATTGTTGTGGGTATATTCGATTCCTATTATTTGTGTCGCTGTCGTGGTCGTGTATGTGTGTGCCAAAATGGAAGACAAGGAAGCATCTAACAGCAAGGGAACTCCAACTAAGAAAGCAAGAAGAGTTTGTCATTATAATGTTGATTGGGAATCGCGTTTTTTTTTTTTGGTTAAATAAATGCGATGAAGACAACACAAAAGGCTATTGCAAATTGTGCAAAAATTCGTTCACTGTAGCTTATGACGGCTTAAAAGCAGTTACCCACCACGCTGAGGCAAAGAAGCACAAAGAGTGGGAAAGTGCTGCAGCCATGTCTCACCGAATGAAGTCTTTCTTTACACCAAAAGACAGCGCCCAAAGTGAAAAAGTTGGTATTGCCGAATTAACTGAGGTTTACCATAGTATCAAGCACCACATTTCTTATGTTGCTCAAGATTGCTCCTTGAAAGTATTAAAACAAGTTATAAACGATTCAGATATCGTAAAGCAAATGACAGGAGGACGCACTAAATGTACAGCTTTGGTAAACCAAGTTTTGTTTCCATATTCAATGGAACTTGTGCAAGAAGATTTAAAGAATGATGTTCCCTTTTCGGTAGCGAGTGATGCATCAAATAAAGGTAATAGAAAATCCCCCCCAGTTGCTATTCAATATTTCTCACCAAAAAGCGGCATCTTCCATAAAATATTGGATTTTTACGAAGACTCATTTGAAGATTCAACATCTATTAAGGAACGTTTATGTGAAGTCATGGATAAATCACGACTCCCATGGAGCAGAGTAAAAGCATATGGAGCGGACAACGCGTCTGTTAATTTTGGAGTCAATAATTCCGTTTTTGAAAAGTCTGAAGAAAACAACGACATAATTGCTGCTCACTGTAATGACCACATATTTCATAACTGCGCTAAAAATGCATTAAAAAGTAATGCCTGTTGATGTCGAAAATATAGTGATGAAAGTATTTGCAGAGTTCTCTTGTTCCGCTAAGAAACGAGAAGATTTGAAGGAGTGCTTTGATTTTTTCGAAAGCGAATACAGAGAAGTCATTTGTCACGTTCCTACAAGGTGGCTTAGTTTATTTAAAGCTCTTGATAGGACGCTTTCATCATGGGGGCCATTGAAAAGGTACTTCATAGAACGAGGTTCTAATAATTGCCCTACGGCTCTCTGGGCTATCTTATCAGACCAAGAAAACGAAATTTCAGGTGAAGCTAATCCTACTTATAATGAACTATATTTGTATTTCACTCATAAATTTATGGCTTCTTTTCAAGAAATTATTCTGTTGGTAGAGAAACATACCACAGCAGAATTTAATCTACATAACATAATGGTGAAATTTCACGACACAATTTCAAAGAAAATAAATGACAAATATTTCGGAATTAAAGTCCATGTGGCATTAAATAAAGGCCACCTTCCAGACCATGAAGTTGAAAAATTTACTAAAAACGCTACAAATGCATATCACCGAGCTCTAGCTTACGTAGAAAAGTGGTATCCATTTGAAAACCAAAATTATAAAACGTTCACTTGTTTGAATCTTGAATGCGGATAATTGCCCACGCTGGATCAACTGCTCGAAATATGGTCAATATTTCCATGGAAGCAGCAAACTCCCCCTGAACAGATTTACGATGAACTGGCTGCACTTCAGAGTGTTTTCCTTCACTCAAACTCGAAGGTAACTCAATTGAAATGTGGTGAAAATTTTTCTAAAAAGAAGAAGCACCGAATCTGCTGAAAATTGTGCAGTTTGTGTGCAGTGTTCCTGTATCCAACGCTTTTGTGGAACGTATCTTCAGCGTCATGGGAAATGTATGGACTGACGAAAGAAATAGTCTCGCTGTAAATACAGTAAAAAGTGAATTGTGCATTTTTTCAATATAAGCTCTAGTTGCACTGAATTCAAAGATGCCATTTCGATTAATAAAACTTTGTTAAAAGCAGTGTCATCAAATGCCAAATATACAAAAGAAGTAGATTGTAAGCTTCTTTGTCATTTTCAGCAATATTTATGAGATAATAAAAAAATTGAAAAGTTATCCGGTTTTTTCCTCGAACACATTTGGCAACCCTATTAACACCACGTTACGAGACATACTCCCTCTTTTAAACCGTTTTCGTAACATCAGTCCCCTTTTGATCAGTGACCTCGCACTTCCTGTGGGCAGAGAGACTGTCCATTAAAACCCCCTTTGGAATTGGAGAATATTAGGACAAAGTGTTATCTTTATGACTTAACAGATAGCATCACAATTTATCGTGTGTGCGGCTTGTATTTCTCTTTCTCCGTCTCTAGAATATCTAATCACCGAGAAGCTAACAGCGTTGTCAGATGCAGTCACAAGACGAAACACAAGATAAAGGGCAGAGTTGGCTCAATCGTTTGTAGATGAAAGTGGATTTTGGTAAAAGTGGATTAAATCTAAAAAATTATTTAATAATAAAAATGTGATGACTACCTTGAACACCAAGATTAATTTGAGGCAAAGAACCACCAAAAGCCATTTTGAATAATAATATTATTTATTTTTGTTATAATTTCCTCAAAAATCTTTGATAGCAAATAATATAATAATGTTACGTCTTCTAAAGGGATTTGCCTTTATATTAAATTAAATTACTAAGAATACGATTGATTATTAATCTAGCTCAACTCAAGTAAGGTTTACCGAAATAGGAGATCCGAGAAACACACGTATTCGAGTTCTTAATTGTCATTAACTTTAACTAAGTATCTCAAACTGACGCTTACTTTAAGCGTACGTGAATTGTATTTACCGCTGGCTTATATCAGCTTTCTGGTACATCTAGCAGCACGACGTCTTCCCGAATCTAATCTCTTTGAATCTTCTAGTTTTGCTTTTAACGTTGTGGGCTCAATAGCCTACCATCATCTCTCTTGCTACCTCGCAACCCTCGACTTAAATAGTTTATCTAATTTAAATATCCCAAACTTCTTTTTGGAGTTGATTGGAAATAAACGCGAATTTATATTCGCCAGAAAGACGCCTAAGAAGATTAGTGGAAAGGTTCCGTACAGATTCGCCACCATCCCCCTCCAAAAAGAAAACAGGATTTATTTGAAGGTCACAAACGGCCTGAAAATAAATTACGTAACCAATTCCTATACTTGATTTACAGTCCCGACGACTTTAATATATCTACCAATCGGATACTAAAAAATCTCCTTCCTTAAATTAAAGAAAAACATTACGACCTAAAACTACACTTTAAAGGACGTAACATTTACAGAATTAGATTTCCCTACACTACGCCCTTTTGGCTGTGAGGTGACGGAAAAATCACCTAAATGGAAAAACCTGCCTGCGTGGTTTCCTTAACTACTTAAAAATCTACTAAAATATTATAACACATATTCGGACTTGCACCTTGCTTCTTTTGTGGAACAATGTTCAGGGTCAGCTATCCTGAAATGAGAATTTCTTTGTGTGAAAAACAAACATCGATAGTACAAAAAAGAAAAAGCACGGGATTGCTTAACTATTGATTTGAATGCGGGTAGCCTTTTTAAACGAAGTGAATAACAGCTGCAAAATAATTCATCAATATGAAGAATGAATCGAAAAAACGAAGAAACAACATTGGACAAAGCAAAATTAATTAAAATATTAAAACTCATTCTTTTTTTTTTGCTTTTACTGTAATACTATATTAAAAACAAAAAAAACACATTTTTTTAAAAACCGTAGTGTTAAATCAATTCTTCAATATTTGTGCAGAATTTGGATAATACTATACTACAAACGAGAAAATATTTTCGTGCGATTATATTACAAATTGGCAAGGTTTTTAAATGTTTTATTAAAATTTGAGTATTTGTTGAAAAATCGTAAAAAAAAAAAAATTACGCATTTTATTTTTTAAATAACTGATTCTATAAAAGAGAAAAGCCTGAACTTTTTTTCTTAGTGAAGAGCATCGATTCAATAGCACAAAAAAAGGAAATTAAATTCTTACGGCAGATTTAGAAATCCTTTTCATGAAAACGCATCGATTTTGACTCATTTTCGAAAAAATTCTAAGAAATAGAAAATATTATTTTTTAAAAAAAAAATTATACCGTATCGTGGCGAAATAAATGAAATTTCCCATTAAGTAATTATTTTTTGCCTCAATTTGAGAGAAAGAAAAATGGTTTTTTAAAAAAAATGTCGAAAAATCGGAGCTTCTTTATGGTCAATCCGATAAGCTGCTGGGCAGAATAAAAAGCAAACAGGGGTAAAAGGTTTTCAATTAATATCTTTTTAACTAATTGCGATATCGGAATATAAATGGTCAAAACATGCATTGTCATCCAAACTAAATATGTATACGAAATTTCAGCTAAATCAGTTGCGGACATCAGCTTCAAAATTTAGTTGCAAGATTTCAAACGAAAAAATTATTTAATATCTACACTATTAAAACTCGAAGATAAACAAACGTATGCGAATATACGACTAAGTGTATCTTCTCATGAACCGCACAACGCAGAAACTCACCGAAAGTACCAAAAGCTCGGGAATGATTCAAGGGATTCGTTTTGACCATTTATATTCCGATAATACTATAAGTTAAAAAAGATAATAATTAAAAACCTTAATCTCATAATTATTGCCATTTTTCCTGCCAGGCAGCGTTCCAATTTCTCGACCATTTTTTTTTGTCCCAGACGTTTTTAAAATACGATCTAATTTTTTTAGAGAAGCTTTTATTTAACTTGCAATGTAAAATGTTCCGGTGGAATCTTGCAACTCAATTTTTGAAGCTGATGTCTTCAACCCATTGAGCTGGAATTTTGTATACAAGCTTAGTTTGGATGACAATGCATGTTTTGACTATTTATAATCCGATATAGCAATGAGTTAAAAAGATATTAATAAAAATAATTTGTTCGGGTGGAATATTGCCACTCAATTTTGAAGGTGATGTCTTCAACCGAATGAGCTGAAAATTTGTGTACACGTTTAGTTTGGATGACAATGCTTGTTTTAATTACTTATATTCCGCTATCGCAATTAGTTAAAAGAACTAGCTGCAAGGCCCAGCGTTTTACGGGTTTTTTCAACTTTTATGAATTTTCCCTTTTCTTAACAAAATCAGCACTTCTAATACACTTTTTCAAAATGATTTCCACCCCCTCCTTCTCTTAGCGCCGGGATTCTCAGGCTTTTACCAAGTGTATAACTTAAAATTCCCTGTTTCGAAATTTTTTCGCTTCTTTTCTTAGTGTGGGACAGGTTTATTTCATTCCAGCGTTGAATGAACATTTTTAAATGCATAACATGGTGTCATGGAAATTCCCCTTCCCCTGTCGCTATCAGAGCTCTCGAATAAGTGAACATTCACAAATTCTTAAACAGCTTGACAGGTGCAGCCATCTTGGGCACAATAAGGAATTTTGTAGGTACTTTTCGTTCAATTGAAGATTCCAAAAGAAAATCCAGGCACAATTAATGCTCCGAGTCTAGTGTCTCAAAATTTATTGTTGATTTATAGCCACACACACACACAACACAAATACATATTAAAGAAACTATGTACATTTAATTTTTAGTTATTAACACCATTTTGTTACTATCTTCGCCAACTATCCCGCTCATTCTCCCATGTCCTATCGCTCCGCCATCTTGGTCACCCTCCTCTCCTCGTTCAGCTCCAAGTCTCTGTCTTCTCGATGGCCGCGCCACCTATATAGAATTTTAAATTTCCGGGCGAATCTTACATGCCCCACCAACAGAAGGACATGCGTCATCTTCAATGACCAGGTGCTACTAGAAAGGTTAGTCACACACACACACATAACATCTAAACCTTAGTTAAAGAGAGAGTGCACTATCTTACTATGAATATCAAGCTACTCAATAACATTCTTTAATTAGTTCTAAGAATACACAGGTAAAAATATGCTAAATACGTAAATAAGTCAATGATAGACGGTTTCATAGCAAACTATGGGAATTCCACTTTTAAATGAATACTACATATGACATATATGCATATACAACACCAACAAAAAACCAATAATAAGAATAAGTATATGTTATACTCCAAAACAGCTAATACATCAATCAATCAATAATACACGTTTTCCAAATACACTATGAAAATTCCACTTTTAACCAAATGTGACGGTTATCATATATGCACATACAACATTTACAAAAAAAACATTAATAAGAATAAGGGGATTCATTTTTCTCTCCAAAATATTCATACATAAATCAATCAATAATAGACGTTTTCCAAATACGCTATGAAAATTACACTTTTAACCAAATATGACGGTTACCATTTATGCATATATAACATTAAAACAAAAACAGTAATAAGAATAAGGATACATTAGACTCTCTAAAACAGCTAATACATAAATCAATCAATAATAGACGTTTTCCAAGCAACCTACAAAAGTTTCACTTTTAGCTGAATCTGACGATTAACATTTATGTATATACAATATTAAAAAAAAACATGAATGAGAGTAAAGATACATTATGATTATGTCTCTGCTACTCCTCTTTCCTCGGTCCCAGTATAAGCGATGCGAGGCTTTATCTTCCCGAATGGTCATTTTCGGTTTGGCACGTCGTTTAAAACAACGTTTCTGAAATTCTATTTCACTTTTCCCCAATTTACGTGCAACACTCTTCTTCATCCACACTGGGTCAACGATCTTAACGTCTAAGGGTTGGGTTTCATCCCTAACCTTCCCGTCTCGGTAGATATTGTCTTGTGGTCTCAATTTAAGTCGAACTCTTTTCCTGGTGCTTCAATTTTCTCGCGATGATCGTCGTATCTTCACAGTACCATCTCGCTTGATAAAATTCGTCAGTTTCCAAGCAAATTTTCTCATTTCACTTTTATCCTGCGAATATTCGCCTCTAAAACTCCAGTGCTGGGGTATAAGTACCATGTTGCTTCAGGCTTTTAGATCCACTTTTTGTTGTAATTCGGCAACTGTCCTTCTGCTTAAATTTTTGCCTTTTCCTTTAGGCACACACAACTTTGGCTTTTCTTCTTCAATTTCATCCTCATCAAAGTCCATTCGCTCGTTACTAAGGATAACGGAATTAAGATCACCTTTATCTTTTATCACATCAACTGATATATCTCTTCCTTTTCTTTCTCCACAACAACAGATTGTGCTACGGCATATTGATCCGTACTACGCGTCTGAATTTGTTCACCTTTAGACACAAGAACCTTCTCGATTGCTTGGGTTACTTCCACATCTTCATCGGAAAATTTTTCTTCCTCTTCATTTAACAATTGATTTTGCTCGTTCATTCTTTTACATCTTTCTTCTGGTAAACACTTCTGTTCTTTCATGCTTGTTTCATGTTTCTCTTGAACATGTCACATTTGCTCTTCCACAAGCCATCTTTCATTTTTCAATCTCATTTCTTCTTCCAAAGCTATTATTTCGTTCATTCTTCTTTCTTCTTCCATCTTCCGCCCTTCCTCCACCGCTTTGGCTTCCTCATAAGCCTTGAGTCTATCCTCCACTTCAACCTTGAGTCTGGTCTCACTGCTAAGGTTGGATCTCACTTCGTTTCCAATGTTGCCTCTATCTGTGGACACTTCTATGTCTAGGCACGAACTCTTTTCAAAGGTTCGGACTTCACAGACGATTGAACTCTTATTCTCCTTCAATTGGGTATCATCGTCAATGACGTGCCTTGCATTCACACTGCATAACTGTATGTTTCCCAAAAGGGCTTCATACGCGGTTTGACAAACTAACATGTCGTTCACTAGCTTCTTTGACACGGCACATGTAATTGGGACTGCATCATGCCAACCATCATCAATTCTTATGCTAAATGTTCTTAAGGGAGCCTTTTCACTATCCCCAAAAGCGGATATCAACTTGATCTTCCCTTCTTCGGTACTCTCAATGTCTTTCACTAGGTCAACTCGCACCACAGATATTTGTGCTCCGGAGTCTACTGTTCCATCCAAAACGACATCTAAACATTTTACTTTTACAGTCTTCAATCTATCAATATTCTCGGCCCAGAAAATTACACATTGACCCAGGAGTATCCATTTTCGCTGTCACGATATTCTTAATAGCCTCTTCTGCTTGCACTACATTACTTTGGGCTTTGACTGGTGAGGGAAACTTGTTCTTTGGTGAGTTTTGTTTATTTATGCTCTTGTCTTGGCATGCTCTTGCGAAATGCCCTTCTTTGCCACAAGTGTAACATTTAGGTGTAATCCGGTGCTGGTTATAATGTACTTGGTGCCTGTTTTCAGTGAAATGGTTAACGTATCTTCGATTGGCCATCCCCTCTTTATTTCTATTTTCCACCTGAGATGGAGGACCCCGGGTATCCAAAAGCATGGTTTGACGATACGGTTTCTCCTTATTAAAAAATGGCACCACGGGCCGTTTGGTTTTCCTATGAACATCCTCATATTCGTCCAATTTTTCGACAAGTACCCTTGGAGTTTTAATTTTCGCCCACTCATCGAGAAAGTGTTCCCGCACCTCGGTTGGCACCTTCTTCTTCATCTAATCTGTTATGAGAAGATCTTTGAGGTCTTCAAACGTTTGAATATCTAATCCGTTCAGCCACTCTTCACAAAAATTTCTTATATTTCATAATAAAAATCTTTCCAAGTACCATCGGGATTCTTTTGGTGTTTCACGAAGAGCTGAAGGAATTTCTCATGACTCAATTTGAAAAGTTGAAGCAATAGTTTTTTTACAAATTCATAATCAGCGGCATCCTTCTCTGGTTCACGAGCAATGAGACCTACAATTTCCGAAGGTAGAATACTGATCAGATGTGTCACCCAACATATTTTTGGTAAGTTCAGAATTTTTGCTTGACGTTCGAATGATATCAGGAACAGACTAATATCATCAGATTTCGGAATCAATTTATGTAAATCAATCTTAATTTGTCCTGGTCCTTTCACTTCCGCTTCATTTCGTTCCTTCAACTCGATTCGTTTTTTCTCGAACTCAAAGTCCATTTCATCTCTTTTCTTCCTCTCTTCCGCCTCGTGCAGCCTCTTCCTTTCCGCCAATTCCATCTCTTCTTCTCTTTTCTTCTCATCCAGTTTTCATTTCCGTTCCTCTATAATCGTGTTTAAAAATTCTCTACAAAACTCCTCGTCGAAATTTTTACTGTTCACAATAGCCCTTCTCAACTCCATTACTTTCAAACCAAGGACATCCTCAACTCCCATTTCCGTAGCCATATATTGCAGGTCTACTTTTGATCCCTTTCCTAAAAATGCCATCTCGCCCCTTACTATAGTTATCTTAAATCAGTCAATAACACTCTAATTTCAAAACCCAACAGTATGCTTAATTAATCAAGGTGGATCTTATTTTTTTAAAAAAATAAACGTTTTGTATTTCTTCCGCATAAAATTTGCAAATTTATATCTTGGATGATAAATTTAGCACATATGAAAGACCAAAATTAAATTCAACTAAAATATTATTACTACAATAATAAGAAAGATTTCTGCTGCATAAAACAATATCTTAATTTTTCGAAATTCGTAATTCTAAAGATTATCATAAATCATAACAATTAAAAAATATCTCTTTGCGTTTATATCTCTTTCACAAAATAAATCCAAATAAAAAAAATAAAAAAAAAAAAATCAACCTTTTAGCCAAAATAAAAATCATAAGTATTCATATTTGACATATCAGATACTTAAAAAAATCATATACTCATAAATACAAGTTCTACTTGGCAGACATAATATTCCTTACCGTATTCAAAAGAAAAAAAATACGTTATTACACTTTATTCTAATAATAAAAAAATGCACACTTCAGCTTATATGGCCTTGAGCAATCACTCACTTTTTTCCCCTTACTCAGCAATGGTTAAAATCGTATTTTCATGAGTCATACGCGTACAAAAATAGGAAATGAATATATGATCAATTCTCTTCTTTAAAAAAATATTATGCAATCGAGTGAAATAATGAATAAATCTTTCATCAATTAATGTACATTTCACATTAAAAAAACAATATATGTATATATATATATATATATATATATATCCTTTACTTAGATATTCTGCTTAAATGACCTTTGATTTATATATGTAATTCAACAATATTTTAATATCATAAATCATTCATCAAGTTGAGGTATGAATTAAAACATACTTTCTTTCTTTTCTAGTCATTAATATACTCAAAACTCGACAAAATTTTATACTTTTCACACAATTATATAAACTGATATTCAATTAAAAATATAGTTGTATTCTAATACTTTATAAGGTTTCAGATTTGACACAAACAATACATGAACTGATGTTCAATAGAAAAAGAAATAATATGTACCAATATTTCGTAACGTTTCTGGTGAAACACACTAATTATTTGAACTGGTGTTCAATAAAAATATATATCCAATATGCAATAATGTTTCTGATGAAACACAATAATTACCTGAACTGATGTTCACTAAAAATATATATCCAATATGCAATAATGTTTCTAATGAAACCCAAATATACCTTTACCTCTTGGAATAGATGATACCATTAATTAGAAAAATGTTTTCGATGACAGAAAACTACATACTTCTCGTGGTGATCATTTAATGATTATAATGATTCACCCGACTAATCTTTCTTACCCTGGGGTTTCTAATGAATCAGCATACATAAGTTAAACTGTAACTTATTTTACTTTTACTACAATAACATATCATCTATTCCAAACAACTACAGCTATTGATAATGCACTCTTTACATTACAATACATACAATAAAAACTTTAATTTGTGAGTGTGGACCACCCTTTCTTACCTGGAGCTTCGATGAAATCTTTAAAATCCTACCGACTGCGCCAATAAGAAATTTTGTGTAGGTACTTTTCGTTCAATTGAAGATTCCAAAAGAAAATCCAGGCACAATGAATGCTCCGAGTCTAGTGGCTCAAAATTTATTGTTGATTTATAGCCACACACACACAACACAAATACATATTAAAGAAACTAACTATATACATTTAGTTTTTAGTTATTAACACCATTTTGTTACTATCTTCGCCAACCATCCCGCTCATTCTCCCATGTCCTATCGCTCCGCCATCTTGGTCACCTCCTCTCCTCGTTCAGCTCCAAGTCTCTGTCTTCTCGATAGCCGCGCCACCTATATAAAATTTTAAACTTCCGAGCGAATCTTACAGGCACAAAGAGTAATAAATTATTGCACAAAAAAACTCGGAAAAAAGTTTTCGACATTCTATTTTTTTAAATCACTAACTGTGAAAGATAAAAGTATGAGTTTTTTAAACATCATTTGCATATAAACGTATCTTGATTTTGACTTATTTTAGAAAAAATCATATGTAAAGTACCTTTGTTTTGTAAAAAAAAAATACAGTATCGTGAAGAAATAAATTTTCTTTCGAATTTCAAATCCAGTTAAAAATCCAGCTGGCAAAGTTATTAAATGCGCGAAAAAAATTTGAGTATTTTTTAAAAAATCATAAAACCCAAGCGATGGTGCTGTTTCGAAACCGAATACAAAAGTTAATAATCCAGCGCTCTAATTGATCGATCAACGAAATCTTCTGAAAAAGGAAATAAAAGACCTGTAAAATATAAAAGGAAAATATATTCAATTTCGTATTGCGTTTTTGTTTTTTCGGGCTTCATATTTAAGTTAATGCCTTCAAACTTCATACATCAATTGCAAACAAAGTTAAATTTTAAAGAAAAAATGTATCAAAAATAATGCTTAAATATTTCCTGCAAAAAGGTAAAAAACAAAAAACCTAATTTTTTTTTAAACCGTAATTTTAAAGCAATTTTTCAACCTTTGTAAAGATTACGGATAATATCATTCTACACACAAAAAAAAAGTTTCACGGGATTATTTTTATAAATAAAGAAATTGTTAAGTATTTAAATAAAATTTTGAATATTTTTTAAACATTCATAAAAAACTGTTTTTTTTATTTTATTTTTTAAATGACTGATTCTAAAAGAGAAAATAATAAATTTTATTAGTGTAGAATATCATTTCATTAACTTGAAAGTAAATGCAATCGGAACGATTTAGAAACCATTTCACAAAAACTTATCAATTTTGACTCATTTCAGAAAAAAATCGTTAAAAAATAGAAAATATCATTATTTTGTACAAAAAAAAACTATACCGTATCATGGCGAAGTAAATGATTTTTTTGTTTCTGTAGTTATTTTTTGTCTGAGTAATCTAAAAAATTTAGATCGTGTTTTAAAAACGTCTGGGACAAAAAAAAAACGGGAAATTGAAACGCCACCTGGCGGGAAGAAATGACAATAATTATGCGTTTTATGGTTTTTAATTCATATCATTTTAACTAATGACACTATCGGAATATAAATAGTCAAAACGGATTTCTCGGATCACTTCGGAGCTTGAGTAACTTTCGGCGAGGTTGTGCGTCGTGCGGTTCATAAAAAGATACACTTAGTCGTATAGTCACATACGTTTGTTTACCTTCGAGTTTTAATAGTGTAGATATTAATTAAAGTAACTTTTCGGGTGAAATCTTGCAACTCAATTTCAAACCTTATGTACTCAACTTATTGAGCAGAAATTTTTGTATACAAGTTTAGTTTGGAAGACATTGCATATTTGATGATTTATATTTCGATATCGCAATTAGTTAAAAAGATATTAATTAACCCTCTAAGTGGATACCTTCCTCCTGAAAAGATATTCCGAAAGCGTTTTACTCTTATTTTGCTATTCCCTTAAAAAATGCAACAGACTTCAATTCTTTCCCCCTTTTAAAACTTGGGAGGTCGAAAGGGGACAATTTTATGACTTAGTTCGGCGTCTTTAATCAGTGAGAACCAGGATAGCAATCATTTACAGCTAGCTGTTAAGTTTCCTTGGGCAATCTTGTATGAAAATCGTAGTTCTACTCTGTCGTCTTCCGCATAGGTTCAGTCACAGTAAAATTAAAACAAAACGTAGGGTAAAAAAAACATGAAATAAATGGCGTGTTAAAAGTTGAAAGATAGTTATATTTTCTTCAAACAAAATTTATTTTTCTGTCATTTTTAAAAATTAAAAAAAATATTTTGGTATTGCGATTTGAACCAGAAAAAAGCATCCTGTATTCATTTTTGAATATGAGAGTAAGAAAACGCGCTCACTTTCCTGTTTTAAAATAAGTTATGAGGTAAAAAGAGTAAAGGCCCTATCTTTTTTTTAAACAATAAGACAGTAAATGGTGCATACGATGATTATATTTATGAAATAAAACAGATCTTTCTCTATTCAATTATATTTTTAATTTAGAATAACATAAAAAATGATTTCAATACTTTTAATTTATTTAAATTTAAATCATATAAATGATATTTTTATGTTAACTGAATATATTTCAGAAAAAATTTAAATTTTTCTTCCTAGTGTTCTCCTTTTCGAACTTCTTGTATTAAATAAAAATTTCTTTTCTACATCGGCATTTGTGATGGACATAACACACATTCAGTCAATAATTTTTAATTTTAATGGGGGATATACTTCTTCAAATGCGCATGACAGTACTTCTAACCCTTTCTATTCAAGTTAAATTTCTTATCTTTCTGTTTCTTTTATTACAAAGAAAAACGTCAGACATCGATAACTACATTTTCACACAATTCAGTCATTACAAATTCTATTGTGAGAAAAGTTCTCCCTAATTAATTTTGTCTTTCAAAACAGTACACTTAAAACAATTTTGTTCAGTGAAGTTAACCGACAGTTCCACAATGTATTCATACCAAATTTTAAAAACAAATTTAACACTTGGAAATGTATCCTGTATTAAATTTTTCAGTATACACAAATATTTTCTGCTGTAGGGAAGATATAGTATAAGATGTGGTGTGCGGTTGTGAAAGAATGTTTTCGTACGTGTAGACTATTTTTGAAAATTGAAATATCACTGAAGCTGATCATATAACTGCAAATGAGCCTTATTTTAATGTGTGCTGGTATCAAAGTAAAACACTTTACAATATTAAACAGCCTATGGGTTTATACTCAATATAAAACGATTCGCAAAATGGCTTACAACTTCTATTCAAATTGTAAAGAAACTGAAATATAAATATATCTTACTGCAGTCAAAAATATTCATAATATGTAAATATCCTATTCCTCCACTTATTTCAGTACATTTTAAAAACTGTAGCTGAATGCAATTTTTTATATTTATAAACGAGGCATAACAGCTCACACAGTCATAAAAATGTCTTTATCATTTTTAAATATACTACTATAAAACGTATATGGATTGTAAGATCAGTTGTAAAATCCTAAAAGCTTTTAGAGGAGATAAAAACATGTAATTTTGGACTGATCAAACTTTAATATAATGCACAAATATACATGTTATTAAGCAAATACATTTGAAAAATCAAACTTTCTTCTGAAATAAACGTAAATGAAAGAAAAATGTTTAATTGCAAATGAGTGGAAATACATGTTTATCTAAGGGGTATCCCCAAAGTGAGGCAATCCGCAAACTTAAGACTCAAACTGAGTGGCACAACAATCCATGAGGGCCAGGAACTACTGTGCCCATCCTAATACACGTGACCATTGGACGCTGAGGTGCATGAACAGATGTCCCGATTTGGTGGTCTGTCTGAAGAGAGACCTTCAGTGTTTAAGACCCCAAGCAAGCTTGGTACTCATTTATCGACCCAATGTAGCGGGGATGAAAGGCAGAGTCGACCTTGCCCAGCCCGTTAATAGAACCCCAGACCTGTGATGTGGAAGCACTTTACACTACCACTTGACCCTATTCGGTGAAAAATAAAACTTAATGTTAGAATCTTATATAATTCCCTAATGAATGAGGGAGTTCAAACTTTTTTTTCATGTAAACTGTTTAGACGGAAACGGTTAATTATGAATATTTCACAAGTTCCATAAATTAAAATTAACCGTTATAATTTACATAAATTTTTAAGGGTGCAAAAGGTGTATTTCGGCTGCACGAATTAATTTTAAAAGGAATACGGTTACGAAAAAGTAGTACAAATCTATCTAATGTAGGGTTGGTTACCTTACATATTGTCAAACACAACAATGCATTGGAAGCCGATTCCACAATTCGTTGTTATAAAAATGTATGGAAAATTACAAGATTTATTTTTGCATTTTTAATTTATATATATATATAATTTTTCCTGGGAACTTTAAAAGCTAGAGCGGCATCCATCAAAACCGTGGTTCTCTTTCTGTTTTTCAGATCGCCCTGACTAAGCCGGCTCTGCCATAGTAAAGAAAATGCCGGATTTTGTTTGTCAAGGTCATTTTATAGCAGACTGCATTTTCATGTATTTTAGATAGTCGTTTAATATTTTCTACATCAATATCTGAATGTCTGAATTTAAAATTACATAAAATTCTTGACATTGCATCAATGACCATGATAATTTTTATTAGTATATGAATGTGTCATCAAACGATTACATGACTAATATTAACATATTATTTTAACCATTTAATTAATATTAAGTATAACATAACGCACACAAATTTTCTGAACTTTAAAATAAATATTTCGAAAACTACTTCAGATATACTCAAATTTTTTATTCCTACGCTTTAGCTTCTCAGTTTCTTCTATGTAAGAATTTATTGTAATTGTATATTCATCAATTTTTTTTTAGTATATTTTTTGCTCTTAGCATGCAGTTTTCAACTGAATTGTATGAAATCTTCGAAATATATTAAAAGATACCAAAGAAGCTATATAATAAAATTTGAAATTTTATTATACTCAAACAATTGCTAAAACTTATGGTAAATAATTTTTAACTGCGCGATGCATTTTTTTTTTTTTTGGAAATTTCAAATGGAATTTCTGACATAAATTTTCTAGCTTTATGCGGTCGAGATTTCAAAAAAAAATTCAGATTTTAATTACTTATTCAGTTAGCCTTTAAAAAGATAAATGTTGAGGTATTTTGTATAAATAGATATTTTTGAACAATAATTCGAATGGTTTTGAATAGCTCGAATTTAGAATTGATTTTTATGTTTATTTATATGCATAAATGTCTACTGTAAATGTTTCCCCGTATATTTTTGATTACCATTTATTCAAACATTCAAGTTATAAAAAAAATGTGTGAAAATCTTCCTTCATGTTGTCTTTAATGTAAACTGAAGTTCAAGCACTTAAAATTCAAATATAATTCGGTGTATTTTAACAATATTTAACCAGGCACTGTACTTAAGTTTCCCTGAACACTTGGGCTTTGAAATCTAAGAGGAAAAAACTAACAAATCTTAATTACTTTTTTCTTCGTTATTATTTTTATCAAACTGTAAGAAAATGTTTCAAATGATTTGATGAAGTTTAAATTTATTCATTTTTAGTGGTTGGAAAAATTGAAAAGGTTCCAAATTTTAAAAAGTTTGGTGTTTTATTAATTTTTTTTTATCTTATAATAAAATAATCATGTTTCAAAAACTGAAAGCTTTGATTAAAATAAGAAAAATGAAGCGAAAGAATATACTTAAAAAAAGATAATTTGTCTAACTATATAAAATAGCAGATTGCACTGACACGCCCCAACTTGTTACAGTTTCAAATTAATATGAAACCAAAAGGGAATTGTAACATATTTTACTTATGCGTTGGGACTTTTCAAAACTTTAAAAAAACGAGGTAACAAATAAACACTTCCTGGGGTCTAAAAAAATTTCCCCTCGATTTTTTACGATTGCCCCAGGGTCAAAACACGGGGTTTCCTGCGAGCCATAAAACTTCCTATCAGTGTCCTGCTGTGTTGCTTCCACCGTCCCCAATTATCTTTCAAGATGTTAAACCTTTAAAAGGGGGAAAGGATTTCAGAAAAGTGCGGCTAATCCGCTTTTGAAAACGTTACTTGAAGGCAGAAAAATCCGTGCAGTGCATTTTCGAAGCATCTTTACACTGACGGAATTTTCCGTGCTATCGGCTTAGAGGATTAAAAAACTTTTACCCCTGTTAGGTTTTTATTCTGCCCAGCAGGTTATCTTTTTTATCTTAAAGAAGCTCCGATTTTTCGATCTTTTGTAAAAAATCTTCTTATTCTTTCTCTCAAATGGAGACAAAGTAATAACCTAATGTGAAAGATTATTTATTTCGTCTCGATACGGTTTAATTTTTTAAAATAAATAATGACATTTTCTAATTCTTACAATTTTTTCGAAAATGAGTCAAAATCGATGCGTTTTCATTAAAATGATTTCAACTTCGTTTCTGAAGAATTTAATTTTCTTTTTTCGTGTTATTGAATCGATATTCTGCAATAAGAAAATTCTGGCGCTTCTCTCCTTTAGAATCAGTCATTTAAAAAATAAAATGCCTCCATTTTTTTTTTCCGATTTTTCAACAAATACTCAAATTTTAATAAAACATTTAAAAACTTCGTTATTTTTAAATATAATCACACAAAAATATTTTTTCGCTTGTAGAATAGTATTATCCAAATTCTGCACAAATATTGAAAAAATGGTTTAAAGTTACGGATTTGAAAAAAATGAGTTGTTTCGTTTGTAATATAGTATTATGGTAAAAGCAAAAAAAAAAGAATGAGTTTTAGTACTTTATTTAATTTTGCTTTGTCCAATGTTGTTTTGGTAAAACAGTGCTTATTCTTCCTTCCCATTATCCTCTTGTTGCGGTTCGAATAAAATATCTATGATATGTATGTGTGTGTGGTCTGGCAAGAAAAAAGGTTAAGTACCCCTTAGGTGGACTGTTCAAAATTAACCGGCAAACGACCTTGCAACAATGATGCATTGAATGAGATTAACAGACTGAGGATTCTCTCTGCATCGATAGCTAAAAAATAAACTTTTTAAAAACAAACTTTTATTTAAATGCTCTAAAAGGAATGAAATAAACTTTTCGTTTAAAACTTTTTTGCTATCAACTTATAATGTCATTATACAATTTATGATACAAAAGCTTGTCGCGAGATTTACCTGTGTAGATAAACAAGCAAATTAAATAACTTGATCTGATTGATTGTAATTTTTAAAATTTTCAAACTAAGTAAATACGAGTACTTAAATATATCGCGACATGCTTTTATATCATAAATTGTATAACGACTTTATAAGTTGATTGCAAAAAAGTTTTAAAAGAAAAGCTTATTTTATACTTTTTAGAGCATTTAAATAAAAGCTTGTTTTAAAAGTTTTTTTTTTACTTTTCAATTATTTTATAAGACTCAGAAAAATAAATAACTACGGAATCGGAAGGATCATTTACTTCACCACGATATGGTATAATTTATTTTACAAAATAATGATATTTTCTACTTTTTACGATTTTTTCTAAAATGAGTCAAAATTGATACGTTTTTGTGAAATGATTTATAAATCATTCTGATTGCATTTTTTCTTCAAGTTAATGAAATGATATTCTACATTAATAAAATTTATGATTTTCTCTTTTAGAATCAGTCATTTAAAAATAAAATAATTAAAACTTTTTTTTTACGATTTTTCAAAATATACTCAAAATTTTAATTCAATACTTAAAATTTTTTTTTTTAAATTAATCTCGTGAAACTTTTTTTTGTGTGTGTAGAATGATATTATCCATAATCTTTACTAGGATTGAAAAATGGCTTTTAAATTACTGTTTAATAAAAATTAAGTTTTTTGTTTTTTACCTTTTTGCAGGAAATATTTAAGCATTATTTTTGATACATTTTTGTTTAAAGTTACCTTTGTTTGCAATGGATGTATGAAATTTGAAAGCATTAACTTACAAATGAAGCCCGAAGACTTTTTTTACCTTTAACAAATAACGCAATGCGAAATTGAATATCTTTTCCTTTTATTATATATATTATTTTACAGGTCTTTTATTTCATTTTCCAAAGATTTTGTGTATCAATCGTTTAGAGCGCTGGATTATTAACTTTTTTATCGGTTTCGAAACAGCACCATCGCTTGGTTTTTATGATTTTTAAAAAAATACGCACAAATTTTTTCGCGCATTTAACAATTTTGCCAGCAATTTTATAATTGGAAAGAAAATTTATTTCTTCACGATACTGTATTTTTTTTACAAAACAAAGATATTTTATACATGATTTTTTCTAAAATAAGTCAATATCAAGATGCGTTTATTTGCAAATGATTTTTAAAAAACTCACACTTTTTCTTTTACAGTTTGTGATCTAAAAAAAAATGTCAAAAAAATTTTTTACGAGAATTTTTGTGCAATAATTCATTACTTTTTGTGCCACAAGATGGCTGCACCTGTCAATCTGTTTAAGAATTCGTGAATGTTCACTTATTCAAGTGCTCTGACAGCGACAGTTGAAGGGGAATTTCCATGACAATATGTTATGCATTTAAAAATGTTCATTCAATGCTGGAATGAAATAAACCTATTCGACTAAGAAAAGAAACTAAAAAATTTCGAAATAGGGAATTTTAAGTTATACACTCGGTAAAAGCCGGATAAATCCCGGGCTAAGAAGAGGAGGGGGTGGAAATCATTTTCAAAAAGAGTATTAGAAGTGCTGATTTTGTTAAAGAAAGGGAAAAATTTTAAAAGTAGAGAAAGCCCGTGAAACACCGGGCCATGCAGCTAGTCTTTTTAACTAATTTCGATATGAGAATATAAATGGTCAAAACATGCATTGTTATCCAAAGTAAACGTGTATACAAAATTTCAGCTCAATCGGTTGAAGACATCTGCTTCAAATTTGAGTTGCGAGATTCCACCCAACCAATTTACATTGCAAGTTAAATAAAAGCCCGGAAATATATAACATACTTTATACGTATACGGAGTGGAGGTATTGTAAAATATCTTGCACGTTGTACAAATGAAATATTTTACACGAAAGAAAAATAACTCAAGGCGCGAGGTATCGATACCCATAACTGTCGCATGCTAAGCGAGCGCTCTACAATCTGAGCTATGCTCACTGTCGATACCTGTATTATCGTAAACACGCCCACCTTAACACCTGAACAAGATCTTTACAGTAACTAGGTCAATTAAAAATGTGAAGGTAGAAATTAGAATCGAGTAAATAGATATCACACATCAAATGTTTCAAAGTAAATAGAAATAGTTCGATTGATCTGTCTTTCTTAGTGTTCCCTCTAGAACAGTAAAAATATAACATACTTGGCACGTCTGAAGAGAGGAAGTATTGTAAAGTTTCTCGTTGTACAAGTTAACCGAATTTCAAAAATGTTTTATACGAAAATTAACGGCGTATTGATCCACGAACCTCCCGCATGCTAGTTGCTGGGGTTGTTTGTGTGGAGCACTTAGCCCGTCAGGGTTTTTGTCTCCTATCTGACATTTTTTTTAGATAACTAGATAACTTGCCCATTTTAAATATATAGTTTTGAAGTAAATAAATAAAATTAGAGAATTTTAATTATGAAGTGCAGTAAATTAATAAGCGAGGACTTAGTAATCATGAATATTAGGAAAAAATTATTTTTGGGTTTGACTTGCAGGAACCGTCGGCCAATAGTGGCCTTGGGCTGGTGGTTGCCTGACCAATGGGGTAGCAGCTAGTCGTGGTGTGTTATGTGGGTGTGAATAGTCACTCGAAGGAGTAAGACGCTATGGAAAACTTATCCGACGATCAAAGCGTAATAATGGAGGAAATTGATCCTCAAAATATCACTGATGAGCAGAAATGTAACAATTTAAAAAGCATTGATAAGCAGATAAAAATTTTTACTGCACGAAAGGACTATATTAGAACTATGCTGAACATTGAGAAGAGCATCCTTGGCCCTACGAATGAGACCTCCCAGAAACTGGAAGCTGAAGCCGCCGGTCTGGACGAGAAGATCAGAGCCATTGAAGGTAATATGCTTGAGTTTTTACCTTGCTCAGTACCTTTATGTGCTCATAATTTTAAATATAATAAAAATAATAAAAAACGAACAGCCGAGCCTATAATCAGGCCTTCTAAGTTAACGGCTAAAATTAATGATAATAAATTGGATGTTGAAGATTTTAAAATTCCGTGGAAAACGGCGAAAAGTAATACCGTTCCTAAGGAGAATAGCAAAATTACTTCTACCAAAAATAAATTTGCAGCCCTCAACACTGCAAATAATGACGTCGAGGATGTCACCCCTGCTGCCCCTAAAGTCAAACCCGTGATGATGAAACTCTTTCCCGAGTATAATCTCATTCTTCAAGATATTCATCGGACCCACCCTACCGCCACCAACACCCATATCGGTGGTTATATTAAGATCCAAGCAGAATCTGCCGACCATCATAGAGAAATCACTCAATTCCTCACCGATAAGCAAGTTCAGTACTACGTTACTGACCCCCGCAAATCGACCACTCAAACTGGTCATTAAAGGTCTCCTTGCCACTACTGATCCCGAAGATATTAAAAAGGATCTTATTGATAAAGGCATCAAAATTGAAAAAGTCGCACAACTGCGCCAATTTAAAACCAAAAGCCCCCTTCCCATCTTCATGATAGAGATAACTCTGGACGAAAATGTCGATGACATTTTCAAAATCCGTAGCTGTCTCTACATGCAAATTAAATTCGATCCTTTCCGTAAAAACTCAAGACCAACGCAGTGCTATAACTGCAATTTTTTCCACCATGCTAGCCAAAATTGCAGCATGAAAACGCGCTGTCTTAAATGTGGTGGTGGCCACAGGACCGGACAGTGCGAGATTAAAGAAAAAATAGTTAACCCGACGTGCATCAATTGCAACGCGCAAGGCCACATGGCCTCGTCCACTGAATGCCCCCTCTTCTCTAAGCCGAGAAAGGGTAAGGGACAATCCCAAAAAGAAAACAAAAAACGGAATGATAACATCCAGGCAAATTCTGCTTTTATTACCCCCGACTTGAGCTTTGCTCAAGTTACTAATGGAACAAATTCTCAGCAGAGGGCAGCACGAGGTAATGATCCCTCGACGTCCAATTCAGATAATAAAAATAAAAATAAGGGTTTAAACTCGGAAACTCTTAATCCTACCAATTGCCAGGGTGGAGATTTCTCCTTCCTTCAGGCAATATTCGAAATGAAAAAGATCTTTGATCTTTTTTCTAACCTTATCTCGGAGATGAAAAAATCTTCAAGCTGCACTGACCCCACAGACAAACTTCAATGTCTGCTTAAAAGTATCTGTACCTCAATTCCCTCTATAGATATTAATAATGTCTAATTCTTTTTTCGGTCTAACAATATTCTCCTGGAACGCTGACGGAGTGAGATCGCGCATTGTTGAGATGCGCGATTTCATTGATAAGCACTCCCCTGATTTATTTTTGATACAAGAAACTCATCTGAGACCAGAATACTCTTTCAATATTCCGAATTATATTTGTTACAGGAACGACAGGACCAACTCGACCAGAGGTTGGGGTGGTACTGCGATCCTCATTAAAAGATCGATTCCCCACTTTCATGTTCCCCCCCTCCCCCCCTTACAGGTGTAGAAGCAACTCTCGTTGCGCTCACCCCCTCAGATCAGGAACCCTTCTCGGTTGCCTCTATCTATGCCCCACCTAATCCAAATTACAGAAACTTGGGAGTCGACCTCGACGGTATTTTCAAAATTTTTAAATCGGCTTTTTTAGCCGGTGACTTCAATGCTAAGCACACCTCTTGGGGCTGTAATTACAGCGATCCCAGAGGTAACTATTTATTAAGATTTATAACAAACAATAACTTAGATCTAATTGCTCCCCCCACCCCAACTACATATGGAACGGACTCCGATTCCACTCTAGATTATGCTCTAATCAAAAACTTAATTTGGCCCTGTACTGCAGGTTCCATTCCGGAACTCAGTTCTGACCATAATCCTGTCAGATTTCACTTTCCAAGAACTTCCAATTTTGACATCCCCCTCCCCAATTAAATACTACCTGGAGTATCTTCACTAAAATACTCGCAAATTCTGACAACTTTTTTCTCCCAACTGCTAATTCTACCCACGAGATTGACTCCCAAGTCAGCAACCTCACTAATGAGATCCTAAATGCGCACGCAAGTGCCTCTCGTGCCTTCTACCACACGGAACAACCGTATGTTCAGGGTGAGCTAAAAGTACTATTCAAGGAACGAAACAAAGCCAGGAAAACCTGGCAACAAACACGACACCCACAACATAAAACAGAATTAAACAGATTACAAAATGCTATTAAAAGAAAAATTTATCATTACAGACAACAGGCATGGGAGGATAATCTTTCTACCCTGAATGCTGAGGACAATTCCCTTTGGGGAATTGCGAAAGCGTTCAGGAAGAAAACCTCCCCGATCTCCGCCCTTAATGGCCCCACTGGTATTGCTCTCAGCGATACAAATAAAACTGAAGTAATTGCTCATTCGCTAGAGAGCCAATTTAAACTCAATGACATTCACAATCCACACAAAGACGAGATCATCACCATCGTTGTTGATGCACACATACGTGGATTCAAATACTAACAATACTAATATTATCCCCCCCACACTCTCCCATCTGAAATTATTCAGATTATTAAAAAGATTAAAATTAAAAAGTGTCCGGGGAGAGATGGGGTCACTAACAAAATGCTTAAAAAACTACCGCGCCTTACTATTTTTAAGATTACTAATATTATAAATAATATGCTAACTCTAAGATACTTTCCTAAGTCATGGAAGACTGCGGTTGTTATTCCGATCTTAAAACCAGGCAAAAATTCGGCTCTGGTCGAATCTTACAGACCAATAAGTCTACTTCCTGTCCTTAGTAAACTGGCTGAAAAAGTGATTTTAGCCAGACTCAACGATCATCTCGAAAGAGAAAATATCCTGATTCCGGAGCAGCACGGGTTCTGATCTCGTCTCTTCACCTCCCATCAACTTCTCAGAGTCGTTGAATTTATTAAGGAAGGAAACAACAAAGATGAATGCACGGCCGCGGTCTTCCTTGATATTCAAAAAGCCTTTGATAGAGTCTGGCATACTGGCCTACTCTTTAAACTAATCACCTATAAAATTCCGCCCCCTCTTATTTATCTGATAAATTCCTATATCTCTGATCGCTCCTTCACTGTAAAAATTAACCGTACCTTCTCACAACTTAAAAAGATTAACGCCGGGGTGGCCCAAGGGTCAATCCTGGCCCCAACTCTCTTTAATCTTTACGTTTATGACATTATTAAAAATACTAATACTATAACATGCATGTATGCAGATGATACAGCCATACTCAGCAGACACAGAAACCTCGACACACTAGTCGAAAATATCAATGAACACTAACTCACGTGGAGACCTGGTTCTCCGTGTGGAAGATTGCCTTAAACTCTTTCAAAACAGAAGCGGTTTTCTTTTCTAAAAGGAAACCTCCCCCTGAAATTACTCTACAAAATCAAAGAATACCCTGGTCTCAACACATCAAGTATCTTGGTGTCATCGTTGATAAAAACCTTACTTTCCGACAACACATAACACATATTAGAGATAAATTTAAAGATACTACGCGTAAACTTTACTCCCTTATCTGCAGAATGTCTAAATTGAGTAGACATAACAAACTGCTTATCTACACTCTGATCATGAAACCATTCCTTACCTACGCCTCCCCCGTGTGGGGACACGCAGCAAAAACTAATATAAATTTACTTGAAACTGCTCAAAATTTAATAATCAGACAAATTTGTAATGCTCATTGGTATATGCGAAATAAAGATTTAAGAATAGCTTGCAATATACCAACTATTCGACAGACCATACGTAAACTTGCTAGTAACTTTTTCAGTAATATGGACCACTCTGATAATGCTTCTATTAATGATATTTCCCCCTACGTCTCCCACTTTTCTGTAAAAAGACCAAGAGACATCTTGGTCAACCCAGATTTCAATTAATTTATTATCTTTAATTATTTTTCCTTTTCTTTATTTTTATTTTGTTTATTTCAAAGCATCTATTTTTCCAATTTACTGCAGTTCAACTTCGTTGAACAGCAGATGCTCTCTGATTGGCTATTCCCCCTATACCCCATTAGCCGAACTTTTTGCTCGGCCAATCAGATCACCTCCTCTTTTATTTTCTGACTTGGACTAAAAACCAAGATCCCTTTCCCGCGCTTTCTGATAGACAGTTTTTGCTGCACTCGGATTGGCTAGGATATCTCCGCCCACTTTTCTCGCATTTTGAATGATTTTTTCAATGTTTTAAAGTTAAATTTTTAATAGTTATTTTAATCTCACATCCAAGTAATTTTTATTTCTCAATTCTACAGAACTTTTTCTATATTATACTGATTTCTTCCTAAAACTGGGCAATGGTATAACTCGTCAAAGGTATCTCAAAATTACCTGATTGGAGGTTAGAGGCCGACAGGCCTAAGCACTCCATCCAAAACTAAAATTAGATGATCGCGGGCGCCGGCGCCAAGGGCGCCTTTTCCCAGAAGGATGGGAGAAAAAGGTAAACCATGATGTGATGTCGGATCTAATCAAGAGATCTCCCCGACAGAACGGGAAGGGAGGACGTACCCCAAAGCGCGAAACGCTCTATCGAAGCAGAGCGCCGGCGGGGCGAGGGGAAGAACGCAGGAAGGAACGTGGGACGGCAGAAGGCAGCGAATCAAAGGCGGTGATTTATCACCCAAGAACCCAGAGTAAAAGACGCAGTGCAGTGCAGCTAAATTATGTTGTTAAGAGTGTGAAAAGAGTGTTTATTTGTTGAATTATGGGGGGTGGAGCGGGTTTCTCCACTTCGTCGAAGAGTATGAATATTTAATTTTAGGATGATGATACGTGAACAATGTTTGTGCTTTGATAATTGTATTGTCATGAGATTCAATAGATTTAAAGACATTTCTAGAGAGTTTAGTGATGTAATTAGAAATCGGCTCCATTTGTAGATCGTTGTGTATCACGTCATTTCGGACGTACCAAGGTGCGTTCGTCATGATGCGTAGTATCTTGTTTTGCATTACTTGAATCTTTTTCATGTGGGTGGCGGCTGCGGCTCCCCAAACGGGTGAACCGTAAGTGATAACTGGGCGCAGAATCTGCTTGTATAAAATAACTTTATTTTCCAGGATAGAGGAGACCTCCTCCCGATGAGGGAGATGGCTAGAGAAATTCTACCCCAGAATTTCTCAGATAGATAGTCGATGTACTTTTTGAACGTTAAGCGGCTATCAATGTGTAGAGCCAGATATTTCACCACCGGAACCCACTGGATGTTGTCATCAAAAAGTGTAAGTTGGAAAGGCGGGTCGATGACCCCCATTTCCTGAAAACAATTGCTTGTGATTTATCTACATTAATTGCAATTCTCCAATGTGTAAGCCACGTTTCAAGTTTATCTAAAAAGTGTTGAACAGTTTTAATAGTGTATTTCAGCTGGACACCTTGTGAGAGGACTGCGGAATCATCCGCAAACAGGCAAGTACTGACGGTGGAGTGCTGTGGAAAGTCATGTGTGTAGATGTTGTACAAGTACGGAGAAAGGACAGATCCCTGAGGGACCCCAGAGAGGCAAGATCCCGTGTTAGAATATGAATTATTTACACGAACTCTAAAAGCTCTATTGTGTGAGAAATTATGAATGATTTTAATTAAATAATCAGGGAACTGTAATTTAATTAATTTGTACGTGAAGCCATCGTGCCACATTTTGTCGAATGCCCTTTTAACGTCTAAAAAGACACCTACAGTATAAAATTTGTGGGCAAAACCCTCATTGATAATATTTGTCACACGTATCAGTTGGTGTAGCGTTGAATGGCCCTCCTGGAAGCTGCATTGCTCCGGGGGAATACAATCTATGGCTTTGCAGTGAGATTTGATTCTAGTTAAAATAATTCTTTCGAAAATCTTAGCAGTGGCGTTAATTAAGCTAATTGGTTTGTAGCCTTGTGGATATGTTCTATCTTGATTTGGCTTGGCCAACATTATGATGTTTGCTTGCTTCCACAGTGTAGGAAAGTGATTTTTAATGAGGCATTGATTGTATAATTTCGTTAAGTGAGTAATAGCATTTAGCGTGAAATATTTAAAAGCTATATTAGGTATTTGATCGGAGCCTGCAGCTTTTCTATTCTGCAATTTTTTAATAATGCCTCTGACCTCGGAAGGGGAAGTGAGAGGGGGCGTGGATGTTGCGAAGTTGTCGAAATAGTCATCGACTAAATTTTCAACTTCTTCGATCTTGTCGTCACAGTAGGGCTCTTCATTTTCCTGAAAAGTGACTTCAAGTGTATCTTTGAAAGCCTCCGCCTTTTCGAAATCCGAATAGGCCATTCCACCCGGACCATGAAGATGTGGAAAGGGAATATGCCTTTTAGAAAATTTCCTATGTAGATTATACAAGAAATTGTCCTCAGGATTTAGAGTTAACAGAAAATCTTTCCAGGTCCTGTTTTTATGTTCTTGGATTTCGCTCCTGATCTGCCTAATGAGAGCATTAACTTCGCGTTTGTATGGCGGGTATCTGGTATTATTCCAGAGTTTACGAAATATATTTTTAGCTCGGATAAGCTCTCTGATGTTTTCAGGGAGGCTGAGGTGTGGAGCGTTTATTAATCTAGTGGATGTGGAAGCAGAAATAGCATTCGAAATATTGCTGGTAAAATTTTGAACGGCTAGATCCAAATCATCTATCTGGGGATTTCCGGGAATGTTGTGATAAATAATTTCTTGAAATTTAGTCCAGTTGGTAGATTTTAAAGTTCTTAGAATTGGTGGAAGTACATTATTAGTGACAAAATCAAAAATAACTGGATTGTGATCACTGCTGAGTGCATTAATAGTAAAAACTTCGGTGTGAGTTAAATTAACTGCAAAGCCTATGTCAAGGACAGCGTTGGAGTGGCGACTGTTGAAATGTGTAGGAGTGTCGGGGGCAAGAATATCCAGTGCCGACGCAACGGCTCAATTGCACAGAATATTACCGTTTGTGTTTGCCCTGCCTGGGTTCCAGCTGGGATGTCTGGCATTAAAATCGCCGAAAAGAAAGGCTTTGTTGCTATGGTTGAGAATTGCGTCGAGTTCCGTAGTATTAATGGAGCTGTGTGGAGGTCTATAAATACACGCCACAGTAATCTTACTGTTGTTTCCTAACTGAAGGATGACCGATGAATTTTCAAAGGTGTTTGAGACATTTAGGATGGCGTGGTGTCTAATAGAATTCTTGACGAAGAGGGCCGAGCCTCCCCCTCTGTGTGTTGTGCGGTCACTTCTGTGACAAGTGTAATTTGGAATGCTAACTTTATCCGCAGGACGAAGATGCGTTTCTTGTATCCCGATTACGTCGGGGTCATAATCAATAATACATTCTTTAAGTTCTTCTAAATTACTTTTTAAACCATTAGCATTCCAGCTAAAAAAACCTGAGAGAGTAATCCCTATTACTACAGTTGAATTTTGATTTTTAAAGTTTAGTTTGTAATAAGGACAGCATTTGTCCCCACTGGGTCATCATCTGGGCCATCTGGGTCACGACTTCCTTGGCATCCAGAGAGTTATTGTTAGTGCCTTTTTTAACTACTTCCGCAAAGGAAGGTGTTGTTGGCTGTTTTTTATTTTCCTTGCGCGCAGCCGCTCGCTCTTGCCAGACGTTCTTCGTCGGTTTTGACTTGTTTGGTTTCGTCGTGTTGATGGGATTCTTGGGGCATTCCGAGAAGTTTGCAGGGTGAGCACTCCATCCAGTTCATCAACGATCTTATAAGTTCAGCGAAACTCGCTCCTTTCTCGCGTTGCGAGAGGGAGCTTTCTGAATGGGTGTTGCGCTAATGGAATGACTTCTGTTCCCGGAGGGGGTACCGTCGCTGCATTCGGGATCGGAGCCTGCCGGTGTCCGTACGGTCATCGGAGCTCTCCTATTGGCTAGAGAGTATGTTAATATTTTTTGGGATTTTGATGAATAATGATAGAATGATTTGGAATAAATTTTGAAAAGTGATGTTATTTAATAAAAAAAAGAGAGTTGTGCTTGATGTGCTGGGGTGTCGTAGGAATATTAAAGAGTTAATTTAGTACGATGTTTCTTGGTCTGTGGATGTTTCTCGATGGTGTGTACTTCTCGATTTTTTGGATTGAGGTCTTGTCAGAACTATTGATTTTTGCGAAGAAATTTTTCGACAGTTTTTGAATAAACTGCCGGAGGGTTTTAAAATTTATAGCTTTTCTGAGTGCGGCATTTCTCATGTACCAATCGGCACATAGGATTTGCCGCAGTATTATGTTTTGTAAAATTTCTAGCTTTTTTATGTGTGTCCTAGTGCATGCCCCCATACTGGCGAGGCGTATACTATTAATGGTCTTAGGAGTAGGGAATAAATAAGTAGTTTATAAGATCTGCTTAATTTAGATCTTCTATTAATTAATGGGGATAACGTGTGAGCTTTTTTAATGAAGTTCCCACGTACGTGTGTAATGTGTTGTTTGAACGTGAGTTTTTTATCTAACTTAACACCAAGATATTTAGTGTGCTGAGAGCAAGGGATAATTTAGTGTTCTACCATCTGAGCTACATCCCTGGTCCACACCCTTGTTATTGTAAACTAGCTAACCTTAACACGTGGACAAGATCGTTGCAGTAACTAGGTGGATATCAGAATATAAATCATCAAACCATGCATTGCCATCCAAACTAAACGTGTATACAAAATTTCAGCTGAATCGGTTGAGGACATCAGCTTCAAAATTGAGCTGTAAAATTCCACCTGAACATTTTTTATTGTAATTTAAATTACAACTTGTAAAAAACAGGAAAGAAAGTAGAAATTTAAATTTGATCAAAAGAAAAAATTTTTGAAGGAAAATTATAGTGATTTAAAGTAAATTTATAAAAACTGAGAGGTCCCTGTAATTGAACCCAGGACAATTCATTGGAAGCCAGCTACTCTTGCGACTAGGCCACGAGCGCTCGTATCAACAGGTAAAGTAAGCTTCTAACATGGGTCCCAATTTTATAACTTAATATCTCTTTAACTAATTGCGATATCGGAATATAAGTAATTAAAACAAGCATTGTCATCAAACTAAACGTGTATACAAAATTTCTGCTGAATCGGTTGAAGACATCAGCTTCATAATTGAGCTGTAAGATTCTCTCTCTCTCTCTCTCTCCACCCGAACATTTTACATTGTAAGTTAAATAAAAGCTTATAAAAAAGATATTTGATTTGCAAGTGAAAATCGATGCGGTACTTTTTGCTACTTTTCTGTGTAAATTTCTGGCAATTCTGGTGTCGCATAAGTTTGCGTAGCGTTAAATAAAGAGCACTTTTGAGGGGGAGTTCCTCACACCTCGGGCATTCCTCTTCGGCGTGGTCAAAGGAAAAGAGATTGCTTGTCATTGGTAGATGTGCAATGACGTCATTATTCTGGGTTGCCTGGTTTGGCGTTATAGCATTTTTCTATGCCGTAGTGGTTCATTGAAACATAAAAGTTTTGTCCCCATTTGGGAGATTGTTTTTCAGGCAGTTTTTTCTTCCGTGTCTTGAGTATAATACCTAAATTCCCTTGCGTATGAAATTTTCACTGCAAAAATAACAATCGGTTCTTTTTTTTTCATTCACGTAAATCAAAATATTTTTTTAATGGATTCAATTTTGGAGAAGAAATATATATTTGAGCTTATAGTAAATGAGGAACTCATTTACAAATAATAAAAATTGTTATATAATTTTTAATAATCCATTTATACTGTGATTAATAATACTTTGAAATGAATTACATGTTTCGAGTTTTATCCTTATGTAAGAAAAAAGAAGTCACTTATAAATAAAGGAAATTTATATTTTTCTTATAATATATATTTATTGGTAATATTAATGTATATTTTAAAGGTAAATGAATTCGTTCTTATATCAGAATGAATTTGTATAGGCAAGTGATATTTTAAATTATTAGCTTAATTTCATTTTTGTAATTAGTGATTTGTTTTTTGTGTATGTGTGAAAGACTCATTTATTCACATTTATAAAAAAATTCGTCTAATACTCTGTGTTTCCTTTTATAAATTTTAGAATTAAATTTACTGCAAAAGTTTTAGCTATTATAAACTAACTAACTATTATTACTAAACTTAACTATATAAATAAACTTATACTTAGATTTTTATTTTCTATCTTTAGTAAAATACTATAAATAAGTTATTCGTGGTTATTGTATAAGAAACACCTCACTGTTCTAACTTCCACATCACATCCATATTATTCGTTCAAGTTATCATCGACACATTTATTCACATAATTCTCAATTTTGCAATTATTTTAGAGGTTTTCTCTTCTAACTTGCTCGCACATATAAATCTTCATTCAGGGTTTAAATCAAAAGTCCTGAAATAGAGTACCACTTGAATCCCTTCATCAGGGGTTTGCTATAGAGAATAGTTTGTTTTTATAACAGGCAAGTATAATGAAGATATAGTCATTAATCGAATTTGGATTCATCTTAAGAAGTATTTGCTGATCGATGTTGGGTCACTCGAAGCACATCAATTTTCTCCTTTCCTAAAGTATGTTTCCTCCTGTAAAGCTACTGCTCGAAAATTAATACGAAAATATGACATAAAATAATACGTTTTCGAGGAAAAATAAAAATTAGCCATTAAATTATAATTTCCAAAAACTTATTTAGATTTCGCATATTATCTTACAAGAATTTTCACACACTAATTATTGACTTTCTTATAGTTACAATTAGAGATAATCAAGAAAGTATAATACGTAGCAGAAAACATTTAACGAAATCTCTCTCTCTCTCATTTATATATATATATATATATATATATATATATATATATATATATATATATATATATATATATATATATATATATATATAGTAGTAATTTAAAGTTTATTTTAAAATATCCAGAAATGGGCTTAATTTTAGAGAAATATAATATATCTTTATATTCACGTGTGTTCTGGCATCGTTTTAAGATGTATTTGTACTTTCCTTCCATTTTATTTCGTTATTTATGAGCCCAATGGAGTTGAAAGTATCAAGTACGCACTCGGTAAATTTTCGAAACACCATTAATATTATACGAAAATGTAAGAATTTTTTTTTAAATTATTATTTGTCAGTTAACCCAACAAACTAAACATATATGTCTGAAATAAAATAACCGTAACAGTTATAGAAACAATTAATTACCGTAAAAGCCGGCGTATAACGCACTATTTGAACACAGAAAATAAGATCGAAATTCATGAGTGCGCATTATACTCTGGGGAAAAAATGTTAACTTTAAAAATAAGAAAAAAGCTCCTGAAAAAAAATTAGACTTCTACATGTATCGAAATACTGTTCAGTTAAAAGAAATCAAATTCCTTATCAAATGTAGATCTGGAAGAGTACGCTATTTTTTTTTCTAATTTTTTTTCTTGGAATAATACTTTGAATAAATTATTTCTAAACATATAGAGCCAGGACTTCGAACAGTAATTTTTTTTGTTCCAGTTCAACTATAAAAAAATATATCGTTTCTCTTCCGGTTTCCGTTCTGCCAAAAATAATAGTTTTCGGTTCAGATCTGAATGAATAATTTTACTTTACGTATATTCTTATTTGTACTACAAATATAATTCTATCGTTAACAAAAATTAAATTCTATCAAAATTTGGAAGACTTTTTATTTTTTCTTAAAAAATCATCAACAAGTTCATTCAACTGAATTAAATTTGATTTCTACAAGTAGTTGCATCAAGAACTGAATCAGAAAGTACTAGTGAACACAGTGGCGTACCTACCAATGGACTAAGCGGTGCCGTGCACCAGAGCCTTCAACCTCAAGCGGGGCCCTCGCTTCCTGACCCCCAAGCAAGTCGAACTTGCGATAATTTCTCCCACATTTAATATATAAATATAAAAGGTTACAACATAACTGTAATCAGGCCAACTCAGTTAAAATTGCACAGTAGTGAATAAGTTCAAGCTAATCAATCACTTAAAAAACGGCAGATACCTGTGGAGACCTTTTACACCTTTTGAGTGTAAATTATTGGGAGAGGGGATTGATCTTACATTGATTTTCAAATGTAATGGTTTTTATTGCTATGTTAATAAAGAATATTCGATTATTGTGAATTTTTCGATTTATTTTTTGAACTGGGGCTAATTTTTTTGAGCTGCACATTTGGAAACCATTGTATTATACGTCCTAAAAGGAAGATTGTGTTTAGAATTAGAATTACGCGTGCATTATATTTTTTTAAAAATTTTTGATGTTTATTTATTTTCATCACACAGAGATCAGAGCATTTATCTTAGAATTTCAGCAATGTTATACTAACTGATACATCAAAAGAATTATAATTTATTGTAACTTAAAAATAAGAAGCTGACAAGTTTAACTTCTATTCATAAAACTAATAAAAATAACCTTTTTATATGAAAGATGAAAAAAGTAAGAAAATAAATGTGTTGTAATTATTCATAAAAGAACAATTAAAACACGAATAAGAATAGTTTTTTCCTTATATAAATAAGTTTACCAAGATACATGAATGATTTGCTCTTGCTGACTTAAAGATATGTGTAGTCATAATTTTGTCTTATGTCAACTAATTGTTTGCGTTTTACTAATTAAGAATTTTTCTAAAATTCAAAGGATTTGATATTTTATGCTAACGAAAGCAGTACATTACAGTTGGAAAAAATTTTAATTTTACATTTATTCACTTGTGTATTTAAAGGATTTATTTTTACAACATGCAAATAAAATCGATAGTTTATTAATATCTCATTCAAAGGTTACATAAGGGATATCGTAATCAGACGGACCTTCTATTTGAATAACAATCAAGTAACGAGATGATATCCGACCTTGGAACCCAGTCGATTATGTTATGACGGCAATGAAAGTACTTTTTAAGTCTTTAGAAAGTTAACGTGTATTAGAGCCCTGCTAGATGATGAAATCCTCAATTGTAATCAATCGGCACCACAGTAGCGCTGTAAAACATGTGTGAAACTAGCACATGATGATGACCATCAGGTTGCATACAAAGTAGTATTTGATATCTATAGTATCTTTGAGATATAACGCCGCATTTCTGCTGATCAACAGCTGATTTGAACTGCTCCATAGCCACAAGAACTGAAACATCACGCAGTATCCTCCTTCAGCGATGGTGCGCATAAATCTCTGCGTATACAAATGGATCAAACAAAGTACGAATCATAAGACGAACAAAAACGCAGAATTTCCAATCCCTGAAAGTCGTTGGTGGTAAAATCTAAACTTGACCGTAAAGATCCAATAATTATTATAAACGCCCCAATGCAGCGCTGTCAGAAGAACAATGACCTTACTCATAATGAAAAAAATTGACATAGATTATCAATTGCTTTATATCTTCTCTTCTTAAGAAAGAGAAAGTATACAAGATGTACCTTACCAGAGTGTTATATAAAAATAATTAATTACTCTCAGAGAAACAATTTATAAATTGATTACCAACCACAATATAGCTTAGTTGAATATTTACATGTCTATTGGTACACGGTAATGTTACATGTAGCAATAGTTATAAGATTTTTTTTTAAAAACCTTCAAACTTACAGTTAAAGTAATTTTACGATATTTTTTTAAAGAATTATGGGCTAAGTGACTTAAAAGCAATTATGTAGTAGACTATAAAAAGATAGAGAGCTTCAGAGTATCTCACATGGAGATTATGAAATAGCTCCACATTATCGATTTGAGATGCCTACATTATGATCATAGGAGAGAGACAGGCAAAAAAATTTCTCACTTTTCTTTCCCATTTTTAAATTCATTGTATGTATCTAAATGTTCAAATAACTATATTATTTGTTTTTCAAAATTAATTAATTTTAAGAGTTAACACGATAATTTGAGTTTAGGGCTGTAACGAAATTACTAGCGTTTAACAGAATAAAATAAATCTAGCAACATTTTCAAAATTCCTTAAAACATTTACTGAAAATCAAAAATATAAATAAAGCCTTACTTTGATAAATTAATTTAAATTTGTCTTTAGGTTATTATACCTTTGTGACTGAAATGAATCTGCTAAAAGCTTCCTCTTTTAGAAAAGCAATAGTGCTTACATTGTGATTAGTGTTTTAAGTATAATAATCAATTGTTTTAAAAAAACTATTTCCTATCTCGAATGCCTCTTCATAATACTCGATAAAAGAAATCTTGGTGGAATGTGGCTTTTGAAATTGTAGGAAATGTCTCCCCTTTAAAAGTGAAAAAGAAATTTTTTGAACTGAAACTCAAGAAAGTACTCGTCAACACGCCAGATTTCCAAAAACACAAGCTTCTCTTAAGAAAGTGCGAAAATGGGACTTTC
>BMAU01001339.1:0-14223 GCA_019973935.1 Trichonephila clavipes | reverse complement strand
GAAATGCATATTAAACAAAAAAACACATGTTTGTTAAATAGCTAATAAAAATGATTTATTTGATTTATAACGCCCCTTAACTCTCTTATGGTTTGATTTTTGGAAAACATCTTCCTAAGCTGATCTCTGCTCAACAAAAGTAAAAACATTGTTACAAATTTTGTGTAATGAACGCTTAAAAATAGTGTAAATAATTTATATCTAGAAGTGTAATACGTTAATATTACTTTCTATTGTTATTCTGTTAAAATTGTAATATTCGCAAGCAACGCCGTTCCTTAAACTATAACGGCGATTCAATGGAAACATAGCAAAATGTTGGCTATAGAACCAAAGGTTTGCAACCAAGCAATTGATTGAATGGTGCAGAAGTCGATATGCTCTGTAGCACCACCTGGTGGGAGGCTGCAACGAAAGAGGATAACACAAAACTCTTCTCCATAAAAAGTACATATACATGCTAATTTTTATAGTCATCGGTTGAACAGTGTTGGAGTGAAGTGAGGTCATACATACATGCATACCAAACATCCATTTTTTATTTTTTAGATAAACCAATAAGATTAAGGAATCTTAAAGTTCGGATTATTAAAATAGTTTATAGAAAATTTATATGCATTGAAAATTGTTTATAACACACAAAACTGAGAGGGTAAGCATTTTTTTCATGCTAAAAGAATTTCATGTTAAAGAATACTAAAAACCCTCATATATTTAACAAAATTAAATTTATTAGAGTACAGTTTATTTACATATATATTATATAAACATATATATATATATATATATATATATATATATATATATATATATATATATATATATATATATGATATATACTGCTCAAAATAATTAAAGGATATTACGGTTTTATGTGGATCTTGTGGCTGGGAAACTTTTTTAGCTGATTGATACATGGTCGACAGACGTAGTAGGTTATATGAGAATAAATTACACATGTTTGGCAGAAAAAATGCATTTTATTGCGCATTTGTGTACAAAAGGAAAAAACACAATTTGTGCATATGCGAAAAAAAAGAATAGGAAAAGGTGTTTTCTTCAAAAGGAAATCATTTTCAGTAGGGTATGGTTTCCACAGACGGCCAGCAACGTTGAGCCCTTTGAGGCATGGAGTCAATGAGGCGCTATTAATCACGAGTTGGGGTATTCTGTCCCACTCTTCCAGAAGAGCTCTTTCCAAATCTTGGAGAGTTTGTGGGGGTGGTTGGCGCCCAGCAACTCGTCTTCCTAGAGCGTCCCAAACGTGCTCTATTGGATTCATGTCTGGAGAACACGCTGGAGATTCCATCTCGTACGATTCCTTCCTCGAAAAGGAAATCCTCCACCAGGTTAGAACGATGCGGCCTGCAGTTATCATCCATTAAAATGAAGTCATCTCCCGATTGCTGCAGCGTAAGGGACTACAATAGGTCTGAGGATCTCATCCCTATATCGGCTAGCAGTCAGAGGTCCATCTCGAATGATGTGCAGGGATCTGTGCGCCCGTCAATGGAGATGCCACCATACACCAACACTCCCCACCGCCAAATCTGACACTTTCGTGCACGCACGCAGGATTATTCCTACTGCAACGGTCCCTCCAGATGAAAAATACTCCTATTATCCGGATGAACAGAAAAACGGGATTCGTCAGAAAAAGAACATTGCTCCATTCTCATTTCTCCTCCAGTTCACATGCTCTGCTGCCCACTCCCTGCGGTCGCGACGATGCCCTTGATGTTAGTCTGACATATACCATCGGTCGGCGAGCATACAGACCTACACCATGGAGCCGGTTTCGGATAGTCTGAATTGAAACCGTGGTGCCAGTAGCCGAGCGAAGGTGTTGTTAGAGAAGAGTAGCGTTCATATTTCGGTGTCTCTGAGCCGTTAACACTAAATAACGATCTTCATTGGGCGTTGTTGCCACTCTACGACCTTGTCCTGGTCTCGGCCTGCACTTCCAGTCTCCAAAAACAGTTCCAGATCCTGCAAATCACACTTTGTGACACTCCAATGGCTTGCGCTACTTCGGCTTGAGTTTGACCCTTCTCTAACCTACCAACAGCTCTCCAAGCTTCATAATTAGTTAAATGACTTATCTGAGACATCGTACTCATCGAAACAAAGCAGTCACTGAATGCCGATCCTCCTCCTGTCTTCATTTCAGTTGAAAGTCAAATTTCATTCGCTTCCACTGAAGCAACGTTTTCGACGTCGAACTCAAAATTAACATACTCCACAGTTTGAAAATCAGAAAAATTTGCATTTGTGATTCTCTTCTATTTTCATTTCCAAAAATTTTTCGCTTATATCTTTCATTTTATATAAAATATACAATATCCTTTAATTTTTTGAGCAGTGTATATTATGTATATGATTTCATCAATTTGGTTAGGGGCGTAATTTTCCATCAACCACAGCAGGTAAGTGCACATGAAGAAAACCTTTCTTGCCACCCTGATCGAGTACATGAAGCACTCTTCCCATATCACCAAATATTTTATCTTTAGTAAGTAGAGAGCTAAATCCAATTTTTGAACTTTTACTTTAAATACTCTTGGCTGTTAAGTCATGTCTGTCTGTTGAATGTTGATCCGGAATGAGCTCGAGTGCGATTTTTGGCCAGGCCTCGATTATACATGTCATTGTAATAAACATATCAGGCCTCCCGTAGTTGGGCAACGTATGTGAATGTATCCCCGCATGTATTCATGAAGATATCTCGCGTAATATTTACGTATGCATGACGGGAGAGTCATTTGGCCCAAAGTTATTTGGATCTAAATCCGCACCGCCCCTTATTACGTCTTGTAAATGTATATAATTTCTCGCTCGCAGTTTCGCTTTGGCTCCAGCCGCAACAAACCCTAAACGCTCACTCTCCACTCTTGACGTACATAAGTCCACCAAAAACTGATGAAAGAGAAGCTCCACATCGAAGCAATAAATTAAAATTGTTATGATCATATGATATGCATAGAAGTCTTTGCAGGAAGCGTTTCTATTAGGTATGGGTTGTTTTGTAAATGGGTTTATCCGAGGAATAGCAAAACTGGCTGTATCCCTCTTGTCCTTTCCAAAAAATTGTCGGGGAGACTCAAGAGCGTCATAAAACCTATGAGTGTCTCGAACTCAGCAAGCCGGCCATCGTGCGCCTGAATAACGATGCGCCGTCCGAGACGCGGTTCGTTCACTACCAACCACTACGGCAGCTATTTCCTCTCAGTGGTCGAGGCATTGAATCATCTTTCGTATTCACCACGTGGTACACGATCTGGGTGTATCACTACCTGCTTTTGTAATTTATCTCTAAAGTCATCACCTATCTTGCGAGTCCATTTTAAATTCATATGTACTAAACATGTTGGGATGTTGTTTTGAACCGTGTTTCTTTCCACACCCTGTACGTACTCAGAACGCCTATTAACCCGGGCCTCCTTTATCGCCCATGAAATAAACTTGCAAAAAATTTTGCCGGTGAAATTGGTCAGCAGGAAGCAAAAGAGCTAATCATGTGGTATATATTACTGCCCTTGATTGTCAGAAGTCGGGCAAAATCCCCTGCATCGAAACAATGTTATCCGCCTCAAAAGATGTCATATGGAAGCATGTATTAGTATTTTCTTATGTTTTGTAGAAAACGGAGAGAGACTGATCTGTTTCACAAGAGAAAAGTTCTTCAAGAGGTTCAACTGGCTCTCGTCTCTGCCGAACGAAGGGGCTACTCCCCCCCGAACAACACATGCCTGCAGATTCCTCTTTCCATTTAAGAGCACCTCAAAGTCTGCATTCTTCATTCATCGCTCTATTTTTATAAGCTTGTGGCTTTCATAATCCCCAAGAGTTTCGTCATACTCAAAATGCAGCTTTATCGAATACCTCCTTCACGTGTTTCTTAGAATATTTAGACGAATGTTGCACCTTTCAACAATACAGCACGTTTATGAGATTCAGCTGTTTCAATGGTTTCTGCATTCTGATAGCGCCATGTGTTGTCTGCTGAAGATGCCGAGCTTAGGCTGTTCGGGTATCTCAGCAGCCCGTTGAGTTGCTAGACATTCAGCATGACCCTAACGCCGGGCTTGGAATTGCTCTGCAGGTTTTCAGCAGCTCTGTGAGCTTCCTCACGCCTGCCTCAAGCCTTTGCAGTTCGGCTTGTGGAAACATTTCCCTGTTAAATCTAGCTTGCTACTTTCTTAGCTCGAGCTATATTAGAACTTTGGGAAAGATACTTACGCTTTCGCGGGCGCGATACACCTACAAGGGGGCGCGAGAATATCGAAAATAAAAGTTTCAAAAAATTTACATAATAAAAAAATATACACATTTACACGGAAATAATATATATATATATATATATATATATATATATATATATATATATATATATATATATATATATATATATATATATATATATATATATATATATATATATATTTTACATGATCAAAAATAAAAAAGCTTTTACTTCAAAACCTTATTTTTTAGCTATCTTTGATACTATAACCAAATAAAAACGTTTTATTCGATTTGCTGTAATCCCATGATGAGAAATTTTTTTATAACGTTTCCTTTTCAAAGCGAAAATGCTACTCTTTTAGAGGAAAGACAAAAATCCAGAGCCATAATCAAAAAACATTTTATGAAGATAAAAAGTTCATCACTGTTATATATTATTGCCATCAGCTGTAGGTAGCAGAATGTATTTGCTGCGGTTTGACCTTCGAGCTTACTTGTACGGTTAGTTACGTCCCTGCTCTTATGTATTTGTTTTTTCATTTAGGGAAGTTTGAAGGATTACTAAGCCAAGCATAATGAAAAACGTTTTACATAATTTTTTAGAACATCCATATCGTAATAAATACACTTTAATCCGGGAGCGGTCACGTCGAGCACACAGTGCACGAAATCGGTAATTCTGGCAAAATTGTTTAATTGTTACCAATGGCCCTGACACACTATCCTCCTGTTTGACAATCTTAACGTGAACTAAAATATATTTGTCACATATCTCCCTCTTTTTTGGGAGTGACAGATGTTTTTTTTATGATCTTTAGGTACTTGTTTTGTCTGAGTTCCCGGTGTGATAACTTGTTTTCCGAAATGTTTTCTGTGTCCTTGAAAGTAGGTGAGTATATTTTCTGTTTATGAAATTATTCACTGGAATTACGATATTTATTGTATACTATAAAAATAATTATAAAAAAAGGACTGGGGTGACTCAAATAACCCCGATCGACCATTAGTATCGAGTGCGTGCCTGCTCCAGGGTTAAAACATGTTGAAGTATTTTCACTTTAAATATTAAAAATAATACAATTATTCTTCATTGGAATTTTTTTTTATTGTTCATTATTCAACATCAATTCTAAATGCTAATTCTTTGAGACTTAAAATCACAGTTCGCTTAAAACTAATTATAATTTGAGCAATCATTTTAAAAATCATTTTACATTCTTGTAAACATTGTCGCACACTTGGCTTTATTCTCCTTACAATTAAGCGATTATATCAATAATGTTTAATTTTCTTATAAATGAACTCGGGCAAAGAGCGGGTCCTTCAGTCGGTACTTCCATGGGCTTGTCTTACAGAGCAAAAGTTTTTCAAAGGAATGCTTATGATTAGAAATTGACCCTCTGAGTTCTTTTTCTACATTTAGCTGATATCTATATTTTGTCTTCTAAGCAACCACCGCATTTTGCAATATGTTCCAATTTAAAAATTAGAGAAAGGAAAAATAACATCATAATTATCCTATCACTTAATTTTTTTTTTTTTTTTACTCAAAAGTAACATGTACGAAATTTAATACTCTTGTCATGAATTTGTACGGATTATAATAAAGATTGTTGCTTTAGCGTCAAAGTGCATTATTATTGCATTCAGTACGTTATTAATGTATAAGGGGGGCGCGATAAAAATTGTGATTGAAAAGGGGGGCGCCAGTAGTGAAAGTTTGAGAAGCACTGCTTTAGGGGACTGTTCAAACGAAGAAGAGGGGGTGATATTTGAAGCTAAAGTCTTTCTTCGTTTTGAAAAAAGTAAAGAAAAATTGTTGTCACAGTTATCTGCAACTCGATTGAGGAGTCAGTGCGTTGAGAGGGAAATGTTTTTGTAATTGGTTTGAATGTTGATCGAAGGAGTTGTCTTCGTAGGAATGTTTTGGCTTGCAGCGACCTTACAGCTCAACATAACGACTCCAAAACTGAACTGAACTGATCTGTTATTCTTGTAGCGTGCCTGATTCACCATGTGTTGTAGTTTTTAGAAGTATACCTCTTAATTGCTCATTTAATCTTTAAAGTTAATAAATGTTTATTGTTATTTAATTCAACCGTGTTGTAGTGAAGAATGCCTAACCACGCAACGTGGCAGTGGTGACCCCTTTTGGACTTAAAAACACGTAAGCTATTCTGTTCTACTGGCGAATGCAATACAAATTCTTCTACTACGGATGATCAGTACGTAGCGAAAGATTTTTTTTCTCCTTCTCCTCAAGGCCACTTGAAGCATCTGCTCGGAGATTCGTTTCGCTTCCTGCTTATTCAACAATATGACTAGTGAAACCGTTGAAGTCGCTCGTATTGCGTTGCGGCTGCCGCCGTTTTGGAAATCCAACGTTCGTCTATGGATTGCGCAATGCCACCATGCATTCACATTCAGTGGTATCTCCAGTGATGATACTAAGTATTCTGCTTTGGTTGCGAACCTGGATGCTGAAACTCTCTCCTACGTGTCGGGCATTGTGTTAAGCCCTCTGAACAGTAACAAATATCACACTCTCTCGCAGCGGCTCATCACCCAATTTAGCGACACGGAGACTCAAAAAATTAAGAAACTGCTTACTGACCTTCATCTAGGAGATCAGAACCTCAGCCACCTGTTGCGAAAAATGAAAGAGCTGTCTAATGGCCAACTCCAGGATGACTTTCTGCAAAGTTTGTGGCTTCAAAGAATGCCACCACATATCCAGACTGTTTTGTCTGCATCCTCAGAGTCTTTGGATAAACTGGCTATCGTCGCTGATAAGGTTTCTGAGGTTGTTGGTGCGTCCTCGACTATCTGTGCGGCCAAAACTGTTCCTCCACCATCCCAGTCATCTTCATGCAATGCTCAGCCAACCATGGACTCTCTCGCCAGGCAGATCCAAGAGCTGTCTCTACAAGTTGCTGAACTGACAAGAGAGCGCAATTCCTCTCGCCACCAACGATATAGTTCTGACCGCCGGAGATCACATTCACGCTCTAGGAGTGTCAATAGAGGAAATGGCATCTGCTACTATCATCGCCGTTATAAAGAGCAGGCCCGCAAGTGTGTTTCACCTTGTGCATTTGTGCAAAAAAACGAGTAAGCTCTGTCATAGCTGGAATGGCAGAGCCCTCGAAACATACCAGCCGGTTATTTTTATTAGACCGCAAGTCTGGCCAGAAATTCCTCATAGACTCTGGAAGTGAAATCTGTGTCATCCCACCTTCTCCAACTATGAATAAATCACCTCAGTCTAACTTCTCCTTATTTGCTGCTAATAATACCAAAATTCCAGCCTATGGTATGGTCCGTAAAGAACTGAACCTGGGTCTGAGGCGACCTTTTATCTGGACTTTTTCATAATTGCTGATGTATCATCTCCTATAATTGGTGCTGATTTTCTAAAGCACTTCAACCTTTTAATCGACCTTAAGAAAAAAAGGTTGGTGGATGTGGAAACTTCTCTTTTCACTTCTTGTGTTTTTTTCAAATATTGTACAGCCCTCAATCCTCACTGTAGATGCAAACATTAGTTTTAAAAACATCTTATCGGAATATCCAGACCTCAGCAACCCTTCTTTAATTTCCAAATCAGCATCACATGGCACAGTCCACCATATTATTACTACTGGCCCACCAGTCACTGCCAGTCCTAGAAGGCTACACCCTAAACCAGTGCTTCTCAAACTTTCAATACTGGCGCCCCCTTTTCAATCACAATTTTTATCGCGCCCCCTTATACATAATAATTTACTGAATGCAATAATAATGCACTTTTACGATAAAGCAACAATATTTATTATAAACCGTACAAATTCATGACATAAGTATTAAATTTTGTATATGTTACTTTTTAAAAAAAAAGTTAAGTAACAGGATAATTACTAAGTTATTTTTCCTTTCTCTGATTTTTAAATTAGAACATATTACAAAATACGGTGGTTGCTTAGAAGATAAAATATAGATATCAGCTAAATATAGAAAATGAACTCAGAGGGTCAATTTCTTATCTTAAAGCTCCTTTCAAAAATTTTGCTCTGTAAGACAAGCCCATGGAAGTAACTAATAATTATTAAACTTGTTCTTAATTTAGTATTAATTAATTAGTCATAAAATACTCTGTGCACCACTCATACATTAAAAGCAGTGTTTCTCAAACTTTCAATACTGGCGACCCAATTTTCAATCATAATTTTTGTCTCGCCCCCTGTACAACAATAATGTATTTACTGCAAATAAAAATGCACTTTGAGAGAAAGACGCTAAAGTTACAATACGATCTTAATTATAAACCGTATAAATTAATACGATAAGTATATTAAATTTTGTGTATATAACTTTTAAGTAATATATATTTTAAGAAAATTACTTAAAATATATATTACTTAGAATTATGTTATTTTTCTTTCTCTAATTTATAAATTGGAACAGATCGCAAAATGATGTATTTAATTAAAGATTTATTTCCCTTCAGCATTCATTTCTCAAAGTACAAATGTCATTAGAAAAATAGTCTAGTCAATGTCGCTCTCTATCATATCCATCACATCTGGCATTATAGGGTACGTTTGCGTGAGTCTGGGCAACCTATCGGACGTCTGCGCAAAACATGTAAAAATGCTTTTCCTCGTACAGTTCCAGTCAGTTTTGGTCGACTCGATACTCCTATAGCTACCGAATCTAGCTTGAATGTACATTTTTTTTTTAATTTCCACGTTAATTGTAATTCACGGTAATTAAGTATTTACGGCAGTAGATTAAAACAATATCATATATACATTTTAAGTCGTAAGCAAACATTCGACCATAATAAAGAATCAACAAGTACACAGACGAACGAGCATGGTTCCGAAAATTAAATCAAGGCGATCTTCTCAAAAATATTTAAATATTGGATTTACCACTACTGAAGTAAATGATGGGAAAAAAACCCAGCTCGATATGTGTTAAAACTTACAAATCTGTAGAACAACATGTGAAAGTTGTTTTTAAAACATGTAAAATCATTTAGCTATGTTGGCAAAGAATTTTAAAAAGTATTTTCTGGATGAGGACAGCTTGGTAGCAAGTTACGAGTGGATTAGGGATGTATTTCAAGATACTCCAGAAGGGCTCTCAACTTCCGAAGAAGAAATCTTCATAGATTTCACATCCAGTGAAAAATTAAAAGGCAATTTTGTAATAAATCGCTCTTTGAATTTGGAGTAGAGGTGGATAAGGAATTATCTGTACTGAAAACAAAAGCACTTCGTATACTATTACCATTTTTAACATCCTACCTTTTTCGAACCGGATTTTCTGCAGTGGATGCCTTGAAGACAAAATATAGATCTCAGCTAAATATAGAAAAATAACTTTTTAAGTGTCAATTTCTGATATTAAACCTTCCTTTGAAAAACTTTCTTCTACAAGACAAGCCCGTGGAAGTCCCTAATAATTATTAAACTTGTTCTTAATTTAGTAATAAGATTAATTGATTGAATATTAACGTCGCACTGTTCAGCTGCACGAGGGTTTTTGACGATGGACCACGTAATTTTGAACCATGGTCAAGTGACGTGGATGACACCTGAGCTGGCACTCCTCTCTCCTAACTACCACACCACACCAACGGAAAAACGTTTCAACTCTCAACAGATTTAACGTGCATCGCTGCCCTACACGGTGGGTCTTTAGTGGTACTGAGCTCGAACTTGTGTGACAAGGCGAGCCACGATCCGATACCTATACCACTCGGCTACCGCGGCCAAATTCAGTAATAAGAAATTATTTATAAAATACCTTCTTCAGTACTGATACATCAAACGTATACTGGCTGAAACACCGACTCTTTGCACGAGTTCATTTTTTAAAAAAATAAAACATTATTCTTGATATAATAGCTGAACTGTAAGGAGAGTAAAACTGTGTGCACGACATTGTATACAAAAATGTAAAATGATTTTTTTTTAGATAAATGCTATAATTGTAAATAACTGTTTAAAAGAACTGTAATTTTAAACCTCACAGAATTAGCATTTAGAATTTATGTTAAATTATAAAGAAGAATATAAAATTCCGATGAAGAATAATTGTGTTATTTTTTAACATTTAAAGCGAGAAGACTTCAAAATGTTTTAACCCGGGAGCAGGCGCATACTCGATACTAACATTAATGGTAGTGCGGGGGGACTCAGTCACCCCAATCATTTGTTTAGTATTATTTTTACTGTATACGATACAAATCGGAATTCTAGTGAATATTTTAATTTATAGAAAGTATACTTACCTTCTTTCAAGGACTATTCAATTCTTTGATGATTTGAGAAAAAAATCCAATAAAACTGAACTAAAATAATTCAAAAATACAAGACCATAATAAAGGACGCAAATCAGATACTTTTCACTAATATTACAGAAAAGTTAAATGAATCAATTCTTTTCCAAATATCGCAAAACTCTATTATTTACAATTTCCGTAAGCGAAAAGCAAACGCATAAAGATGGGAGGGAACTAATATTGATAATAACCATACCATAAGTTTGAAGGTCAATCAAATGATTAGGAAACGTACTATGCAGCCTGGCTGAAAAGTGAATCATGACTTCCTTTCCTTTTTCTACAACTAATGTACAGTATTTCAATAATAATTACAGTGGTGAATTGTTTATCTTCTTAGAATTTTTCTCAGGGTCTGGGTTTCGTTTTTTTCTTTTAACGAGTAATATTTTATGTTTAAACGTAATAAAAAATCTCTCATTGAGGAAATACAGCAAATAAAACAAAATGTTTTTTTTTTTAATTTGGTTTTGGGATCAAAGATAGCTATTTGATGACGGAAAAAAGCCAGATAATAAACATAAATTATGTCAGTGTTGTTGTGTGTATTTTTTTTATTATGGAAGAAAGTATTTTGTTTTACTTCTCTTTCCGGTTATTTTTTTTAAAAAAAATCTTTAAATTTTCGATACGCTCGCGCCCCCCTTGTAGGGTCATCGCGCCCCCCCAGGGGGCGCGCCCCACACTTTGAGAGACACTGCCCTAAACTGTATGATGCAGTGAAGGTAGAATTTGAATTTCTTCTTGCTCAAGGCATTATTAGACCTTCCAAAAGTCCCTGGAGTTCTCCTCTTCATGTTGTGCCCAAATCTGACTCTACAGTTAGACCTGTTGGGGATTACAGGCAGCTGAATTCTGTTACTGAGTTCACAGCTACCCCATGCCTTATTTGAATGACTTTGCTCATGCACTACATGGCAAGAGGATATTTTCCAAAATAGACATTTTTAAGGCATTCCACCAAATCCCTATAGCTGAGTGTGATATTCCTAAGACAGCCGTAACAACTCCATGGGGTCTTTACGAATATACTCATTTGTGTTTTGGCCTTGTGAATGCACCACAAACCTTTATGCGATTCATGCATGAAGTACTAAGAGGACTTCCTTTTTGTTTTGTCTACTTGGATGATATTTTGTGTTACTCAGAAAATGCTGAGGAGCATCGTTCTCACTTAAGAACTATATTCCAAAGACTGAGCTCATATGGTTTAATACTAAATATCTCTAAATGTGTATTTGGTGTGACTGAACTCATTTTCCTTGGCCACCTTATCACTCCTGATGGCATTAAGCCATTGCCTGACAAAGTTCAAGCAGTTCTTGATTACAAACAACCAGAGACTGTTGGCTCTCTGAGAAAATTTTTAGGACTGTTAAATTCTTATAGACGTTTCTTGCCCAAAGCAGCTGAACAACAGTATCTTTTAAGTGAATTTTTAAAAGGTTCTAAAGGTAAGAAGGACTCAAATCCTTTAAACTGGTCTTCTGAGGCAATTACAGCATTTCAGAGGTGTAAACAAGCTCTTGCTGATGCTGCACTTCTTGCTCATCCTTCACCTTCTGCCCCGCTTGCTCTTCATGTGGACGCCTCTGATTATGCCATAGGAGGTGCACTTCACCAAGTTGTGGACTCTGAGCTACAGCCATTGGCTTTCTTTTCCAGAAAACTTACTTCATCTGAAAAGTCTTACAGTGCCTACGACCGTAAACTCCTTGCTATCTACTCGGCTATTCGACACTTTCGGTATATGCTGGAAGCTAGAGATTTCACAGTGTTTACTGACCACAAGCCCCTCACTTATGCTTTTAGGCAAAAAAGTGACAAGTGTTCTCCACGGCAGATCCGTCAGCTGGATTTCATCTCTCAGTTCACCACAAATATTGTACACATTCCAGGATCTGACAATATTGCTGCTGATGTTCTCTCTCGTGTTTCTGCAATCACCTTCCCAAGTCAAATTGACTATGACTGTATTGCTGAGACACAACAGACTGATCAGGAGCTTCACACCCTAATAGCATCTGGAACTTCCTTTGGAACTCAAAAAGGTAACTTTTCCCAATTCGTCTACTGAAATAATGTGTGATCTATCAACGGGCACAGCCAGACCCTACATCCCAAAACAGCATCGCCAAGATGTTTTCTCTGCTATGGATAATTTATCCCATCCTGGCATACGTCGATCAGTGCATTTGATGAAGCAGCGTTTTTTTTGGCCATCAATCTCATCAGATGTAGCTAAGTGGGCAAGACACTGCCTAGCTTGCCAAAAATCCAAAATTCATCGTCATACTAGATCACCTCTTTTCATCATTTCAAGAACCTTCCCAACGTTTTGATCATGTTCATCTGGATCTCATTAGACCTCTACCTCCATCAAATGGCTACACCTATTGCCTGACAATGATTGACCGTTTTTCGAAATGGCCAGAGGCCCAACCTCTCAAAGACATAACTGCTGAGACTGTGGCTGAGGCATTCTTTTCCTCTTGGGTGTCTCGCTTTGGAACTCCCTGCAATTCTCACAACCGACAGGGGCAGGCAGTTTGAGTCCTCGCTCTTCAAAGCTCTTAGCAAACTACTTGGTGTTCAGAAGTGTCGTACAACTGATACCACCCTCAAGCTAATGGGATGATCGAAGAATTGCACCGCCCATTGAAAAGTGCAATCAAATGCCATGCTACTGAGCGTTGGACAGAAGTACTCCCTATCATCTTACTAGGTCTACGAGCTTCTCTTAAAGAAGATATTCTGTGTACCCCAGCTGAATTAGTTTTTGGGACCACTATTCGACTGCCAGGGGAGATGTTTGACTCTTCCAAGCCAGAGGATGATGTTGTGAATTTTGTTTCGAAACTTAAGTCTCACATGCAATCACTTCACCCTAAACCACCAAAACACCATGGCAAACGTCCAGTTTTTATCCATCCAGGACTGTTGGAAGCAACACATGTTTTTCTTCGCCGAGACATGTTACGTCGTCCACTTCAACAACCCTATGATGGCCCTTTTTCAAAGTCTTACAAAGGAAGGATAAAGTGTTTTTCCTTGACATCAATGGTAAACGGGTATCTGTATCTATTGATAGATGCAAACCTGCCTTCTTTCTAACACTGAGGACTTGCAACTACCTCAAACCAAGAATGAAACACCTGCTACTGTGGAACCTAATGCAACAGCTTCAACACCTGCTACTGTGGAATCTGATCCAACAGCTTCAACGCCTACCCAGCCATCTACACGTTCTGGTCGCAAAGTTTATCTTCCAACTAGGTATCGTTGACACTGGAAGGGGAGTATGCAGCGACCTTACAGCTCAACATAACGACTCCAAAACTGAACTGAACTGATCTGTTATTCTTGTAGCGTGCCTGATTCACCATGTGTTGTAGTTTTTAGAAGTTTACCTCTTAATTGCTCATTTAATCTTTAAAGTTAATAAATGTTTATTGTTATTTAATTCAACCGTGTTGTAGTGAAGAATGCCTAACCACGCAACGCGGCAGGCTCTACCTTACGCACAAAATCATTTCATCATCGCACAAAAATCAGAGCAGTAATCTTAGGATTTAGGCATTATGCATTTCTTTTGAAATTTTTAAATAAAAGTAAGGATTATCCAAAGGCTAAGAATATAACCCTTT